>CAJNIZ010047391.1:0-12671 GCA_905231905.1 Symbiodinium pilosum | reverse complement strand
CCTAAGCCCTAACACCCTAAACCCCTAAACCCTAAAACCCAAACCCTATAAACACTCAGTACTTTTAGCCAGCTTCGTTGGATGAGACCACGAAGCGTTCCAGGCCTTGTAAAAATCCAACCTCGGAGGGCGTCCGAAGGTTTGAGAGTTTAGGGTTTAGGGTTTAGGGTTTAGAGTTTAAGGTTTAGGGTTTAGGGTTTAGGGTTTAGGGTTGGTTTAGGGTTTAGCTTTTGCTTTGCGGCTTGGGGGCTAGGGCTGCGGCTCAAAACTTACTTTACAAGGCAGGGTAACAGCTCAGTAGTCGGCCACAACATCCACTACCACTCCCTGGGGCCCAAGATCAATAGAGTCCCCATAAATCCTACACCCCAAAGCCCGGAATCCTAAGGGTTTAGGGTTTAGGTTACAACGTGAAAGCGTTCTAGTATTGAAGTCCCTTTAAACACCCCAAAATACGACCCTTCTTCATGCCAAGACCCCCATAAATCTGACCCCTAAGGTCGGCAAACCCTTCCACCAACCCTAAACCCTGAACCCAAAACCCTTCCATCAACACTAAACCCTGCAACCTTGAACCCTCAAATCCCGGAGTGCTAAAACTTGGGGGTTTTAGGGTTTAGGCCCTATACCCTAAACCTTAAATCCGAAACCCTCTAACTTAAAGGAGGGCCCCTCAGGTGACAGAACGCACCTTTAACCATGTAAGGTTTAGGGTTTGGGTGTTTAGTGTTTAGGGTTTTTCTTTGGGTTCTTGGGTTTGGGGTTTTAGGGGATTCCCTTTTTCTCAATGAAGCCTAGAACTTGATGATTTTAGGGAAGGTATGAGGGTGTGTAGGGTTCAGTGTTCTAGTACTAACTTGAAGCAAGCCTGGGCCTTACTAAGACCTAGACCCTCAACCCTGGGCACTACGCCCCTAAACCCCAAAACGATTGAAGGTAGGGCGCGATAGTTTGAAGAGGCTTTAAGGTACTTTATCCCAGAACGATTGAAGGTATGGCCCAAGATAGTTTGAAGAGGCCTTAGGATACTTTATACTGCGGTGGATGGACAACAAAACCTGCATGACCCAAGATATACTACATTGGCCAGTATTCCCAAGGTTGGGGTATACAGGTAGGGAAAGTGATGTGGTAATTCTTCAGTCAACTTCCTGTACACCAGTGTAGAACAGCTTCGTTTTTGCGATGTTCTTCTCCATCTGATTCTGCACCATTGGTAAGGTTGCAGAGGCGTCTACATTGACACCTTTCCCCTTTGAGCATTTCGAATGCTGATTCATTGCAACCACGTGGTCTAGCCCTCGCGATGTTGAATATTTCGAATGAAGCATTGTCAGGCAATATGCTATAGTAGTTTCCATTTTCTTTTATCCCAATATTACCCCAGTAGAAACTACTATAGTATATTGGGGTAATATTGGGATAATGGAAAAGAAATGGAAACTACTATAATATATTTGGGTAATATTTCATGGCGCCTAATTGGCCTAGAGAGCGTCCCGCGTGGCCTGGCAATCGTCTCGCGTGCTTTGCATTTGAAATGCTGACTCATGTTACGTGGTCTAGAATGCGCTTCCACGTGGTCTCTATCAAGCGCCGACGTGCTTTTCAGCACTTTGAATACTGATTCCTTGCGTCTAACACGTGCTTTTGAGAATTTCGAATGCTGATTCGTTGCCCAAATGGTCTAGGCAGCGCTCCAGCCAGCAGGACACCCGGCCTTTCTTCCGGTCAGGGGAGTACCACCGCCGCCTACCAGACCTTGGCGCACCTGTCCGCCCGTTCTTCGCTTTGCTCTCTAGAGGCGACGCGCACGTCTTCAGGTCATGGATCGGAGTGCCAATGACCTCTACCATGCAAGAATGAGCATGCAATATTCATGCAGTTTCAGCGTGTTAACATGTCGGGGCGTGCCACATAGGGCCCACCTCTCATGGTGACAGCAACAGCGAAAAGAAAGTGGCAACAGAAACCATGCTCTGTTGCGAGCTGCAAGACAAAGCATTCCAGAATCTACTACATAGCTAACCTTGCAGGCGGTTAGTAGGAAATAGCGGACTGCAGTATATAGGGTTTGTATAGGGATTATATTCCCCCATTCCCTGCTAACCACAAGTAAGTAACACTTGAGTCGAATCCAAAGAGCGAAGCTCTCCTCGCGCGCGAGAGGCTTGAGGAGGAGACAAGCTAGACGGTAATGTCAGTTAAATCGGAAATAGGGTTTAGGGTTTAGGGTACAATCAGTTAAACCAGAAACCCAGAAACCCCATCATCTTACTGGGGTTAATTAGTAGGGCATAAGGGAACATCATCCCTACATGGCCCAATATCATACAGTCCCTCATTCCCTACTAAACCCCAGTAAGTCATGTGACAGCGCACAAGACCCACCACCTACGTGCATTCAGCTTTGTCAAGCAATATATTATAATAGTTTCCATTTTCTTTTTCATTATCCCCATATTACCCCAATATACTATAGTAGCTTATATGGGGTAATATTGGGATAATGGAAAAGAAAATGGAAACTACTATGGCATATTCGGGTAATATCCCGAGCTGCATCACGCCGTCTTGGTTGTACGCTGCATCGACTATGTCCTTGGTCTACTGTCGGGTGCTACCACCAATGAGGATCTCAACAGCCATCCCGAGTTGCTTAGGCTTTGGGTTTTTAGGGTTCAGGGTTTTATGCCCAAACCCTAAACCCTAAACCCTAAACCGAAAACCCAAACCCTAAAACCTGAACCCTGAACCCTGAACCCTAAGGAGGTTGGGTTTAGGGTTTAGGGTTTAGGGTTTAGGGTTTCAGAGTTGGAGGGGTCTTTGATTAGGGTTTAGCCCTCACTAAAAAGAACCCCAAAAAAGGGACCCTGGATTCTTTCAAAACTCCAAACCCCCACATAGGTTTAGGGTCTAGGGTTTAGGGTTCAGGGCTCCGTGAAGGCAACCCTCAACCTGAATGCTCAGGAAAGAACAAAGAGAATAGCGGAATAACAATAGAATAAAGGAATACCAGAGCAATGTTATTTCTTCGAGCCGCAGTATCCTGCGATTTCAAGCCCAACTCAACCGACCCTCCCAAACACTAAGAGATCATAACGAATCCGACGCACTAAAGCTCAAGCCCCAAATCCTAAACCCTAAACCTTCCCCCCAGAATATGGGAATCTCATTATCATATACCCCCAACCATGTCCATCTACTTAAGGGGGACGATAGCTTCATCTGAACCCATCACCGCCATCACTCTGCAGCAAGCATGCACTACACGAAGCTCGAGAGTCCCAAGTTCTCATGGTTTAGCGTTTAGGGTTTAGGGTTTAGAGTTTAGTAGGGGAGGCTGGGATTTAGGCTTAGGGATTTGGCCTCGAAACTGCAAAGCCCGAAGCCCAGGGTGCAAATGTTGACTCCGCATGAATACACCCCCCCCCGCCTGCCACTCGATTAATCTATCTCCAATGTAAGGAAACCCTTGAAGGACAATGCCAACATGTTGGTTTCAAAGCCGATTGCGACCAGTCTAAATTGAATTAAGATCAAAAACCCTAGAGATTAAACATTCCGGAAATATTATAAGTCGGGGTTAGTTATAATACTGGTCCAGCGGCGGGAATGTTCAATCGTGGGTCTAGTCCCTGATGTGGAGTAAACGCTACAGGTCAGAATCAGCCACCGCAATGATGAATACCAAACACACAGCAACGGCTGTTGTCATAGAAGTCGCAAAGATAGCTAGCAGTTTGGACGTAAAACAGCTGCGTCACGCCAATGCGGATGTGAGCTATAGTCTGTACTCCTAGTATCCCCCTGAATAGGCCCTATAGTAGTCCCCCATATAATCCCCTATATAACGCCCCCTTTAAGGAGTTTAGACTATAGCTCATGTGATTTAGGGTCAGGGCATAGAGCTGAGGACATGCACAGCGCCAGTAGTCATGCACTTAGGATTCAGTTAGCAAATGATTGACATGTTAAAACATTCCAGAAGAATGTGGCATGCACCAATGGCAGCTAGAGCACACACGTATGAAAGAAAAGCTCCAAAGCAGTGAATAACAAGACGGCCGTAGCAAGATTCTGCCAAGGAATGGTGTTCCCTAAACCTTAAACCTAAGCCCTAAACCACGTGCAATCCAAGCAGGAAAGCCACGCAGAGGAGCCCTTAGGCACAACGGCCGAAATCCTACTCAAAAGGGTACCTAAACCACGAAGGTATGTAGAATGATAGCCTTGTTGGCTCTTTGGATGAGTTGTTGGGTCACTATTTGACCTACTCCTGAGGTCCAGGTATCAGTCGCAATCTCAGTTTGGGGATTTCCAAAAAATTGGGGGTACCATTTTGGGGGTCCCGATAATCAGAAGTTTAGTGGATGGGGGTCTATATTTTGGAGTCCCCGTATTTTCGGGAACTACCGCTTCTACTCTCCAAAACAGCCATGCGTCTCTGGGAAGGAAGTACGAGGCGACACCATCGTAGCCCATGCTGCCGAGATCCTCGCTTCTCCAAATATTACGGGCGAAACAAGCGCTTATGTCCTGTCGCAGGTGTGTCCAGGCCTCAAAAAAATCGATTCTCCTCTGGGCTGTGATCGCTAACCTTAAACCCTAAACCCTAAACCCTAAAACCCTAAAACCCTAAACCCTGAACCCTAAACCCAATCCCTGAAGCCTAAGCTCGAAACCAAGGACAGGACCCTAAACTCCACACAAACCCTGAGCCCTTTCCTACCCAGACACCTGATATCCGAAATCCTGAGCCCTGGGCCCCAACCCCAAACCCTACATCTCCCTGTAGCCCCTTTTCTTAGCTCCCTGGAACCCTGCTAGAAGTTACACAGCTGTTTCTTAGGGCTATGGACAGGAGGATGCTTCTTTATGAAAATATCAGGGAATCTGCAGTGTAAAAGCGAATCCTTAACTAAACCCTAGAGCCTAAACCCTAAACCCTAAATCCTGAACCCTATATCCTAACACCTTATCCCCAACCCCCATAATCCTTATAAAGGCCTTCCTAAACCCTAAACCTTGCACCCTAAACCCTCTCTTTCTGACAAGTCTCCACGGGAGCCATGGAGGCGTACTGTCTCTGGATCTGCTTCCACTCGTTGGCATAGCCTTCAGACCAGGCCTCTCATGGGTTTACTGTGGGCCCCCTGCTCTAGGTTTGGGGGTTTGGGCTTTGGGGTAGGGTCTAGGGCTTGAGGGTTTAAGGTTTGCTCTGGGTGTACTTTGGGTTTTAGCGGTTTAGGGGTTTAGGGTTTGGGGTTTATCTGGGGTTTAGGGATTAGGGCCCGGACGGAGTCAGGTTCCGGGGCTCTTGGATCATAGGCCTCTCTAAGTGCGAAAAGTATATGCGAGTTGACCATGTGTAGGGATGTGCGGCTACAGGCATGTGTAGGGCTATATAGAGGGTGGGGTGGGGGATTAAACCCTAAACCCGAACCTACGGGTTTGGAGCTTTCGGTCTTGCAGGCTTCTGCGATCAGGGCTTCTGTAGAATTCAAGTGGGGAACAGTTCTTACTGGATTTTACCGCATTTGGGCGGGCAGCTCAGAGGGTAGATAATGTAGGAGACCTCCAAACAAAAAGAATTACGACTAACCTGGAAGAAGGATGCTGAAAAGGGAGATGGAAGGGAATCCCTTGGTTTCTTAGACTGTCTTATCTGGGGGCCTCTGGGGCTGCGAACCCTAAACCCTAAAGCCTAAACCCTAAAGCCTAAACCAAACCTAGATGATTCTTACCCCGACGCCCGTCTATGTGGGGCTAAAACTCCACTACTCTACATAGTTTTGGGGTCCAAACATTCTGAAATAAATCCAAACTCCTCCCTGCAATGCAGACGTATCTCTCAAACCCGAAAGGCACATCACCACACAGTCACGTCCCCAACCGTATACCTGCAACCCTGCTCCTTGGATACGTCAAGTTTTCAGGATTTGCTCTGGGAAGCAACCTTTTTCCCTAAAAAAGGGGAATCAACATAGATTTAAATATATATTACTTACCACAATCCTGTTCCTCACTACGGGGACCCTTCCAAGAGGGAACCCTGAATTTGGGAACGCTGAACCTCAAAACCTCCACTCTAAATTTCCTAAAGAAGAAGCAGAAACTCCCAGACGCTCCCCCATCGCAGGTCGCATGGAAGTTTCAAACCTCAAAACCCTAGAGTCCTAAACCCCAAAACCCTACATAAAACTAGAAAAACAACAGAACCCTGAAACCACCAAACACTAAAACACTCAAACCCTCAGAACCCCCAAAAACCTGAACCCCAGAACCCACCTCCCACACCCCGACAAGGAAAAAAGAAAAAACAAAAAACAAAAAAAGAAAAAGCTTGCCTCCATCTGGATATGCCTGTAAGTTATCGTTTGGCCACACTCTGGATGGCTGAGGTTGTTCGGGCTGAGGCAACCCAAGACGCCGTTGTAGCCTCGGTTGAGGACGAGCAAACATCCTATACCTACCTTTGGCTAGCGAGGAATGAAGGAATGGATCCCCATAACAGTCCCCATATAACCCATTATAATAGTTTCCATTTTCTTTTCCACGCTTTCAATGCATCACAGGTGTAATGCTGAGAACTCACATGTGGGTTCCAATATTCGTGGGAGCCTTTCCAAGCAGTTGGCTGTAGAGGGCACCCTTTATGCTTGGAAATTACCACATGAGACATCACCAGAAGGAGGCCGATGATTGGTTTCCCGGATGACAGTTTGCGATGCTGGGAGCGACCTGCCGTGCTGCATACTCAAACTCCTGCATGACTGTAGCAGACCAGGATACCATTATGCCCAAGCCATACGTAAGGTATCCACAATAATGCACCATTTTGATTTCGACAATGAGAAGGTGGGGGTTGTTCAATTCCTGGGGTGCTTGGGCACCCGGTTGAAATTTGCAGAGGATACGAAAGAATTGTAGGCCCCTCTTGCAAGTTGTATAGGGCAACGAGGAGCTCCCGCTGATATACACCAAAACTGCTAAAGTCCTTGTTGCCCTTAGAGCCTTAAAGCCCCAAGCCCAATTTTATCACCAAAACAAAATCCTAATTCCACAAACCCATGGATTGAAGGTGGACCCCAAGCATGAGGAAATAGGACTCGCGTCCAGGGTAGCAGGGCGTTGCAAGGGATGATTGAAGAGATCCTGAAACCCTAAACCCGAAGGCAAGATGTACAAGACTATTCTGCAAGGTTTAGGGCTTATGCATTACAATTGAAGTATCGGGCTTCCGTCCAGAGGGTTCTGGGCGGCACGTCGCACGTAATTTAAGCAAATCCCTAAGTGGGTTCAGGGTTTTAGGGTTCAGGGTTGAGGAACGAAGAAGGCGATTTGAGCAATTGCAGGCGGTGAGAAAACCTCATCAAGAAGTCCCACACACGACAAGGGATCACGCCGACCGGCAGATGCAGCTGCAAGCCCCCAAGCCCTAAAACCCCAAGCCCCTAAACTCTAGAAAACCTAAACCCTTAAAACCCTAAAAGCCCTAAACCCTAAACCCCTAAACCCGTAAACAAACCCTTAAACCCCTAAGCCCCAAAACCCCTACACCCCAAACTGCAAGCCAAACCAGGGGCCTTGAGGTGTTCTGGAGGCACGGAAGGCTTTAGGCATCAGGGTTCAGGGCTTAGGGTTGAGGCCTGCGTAACACAACGAGAAAACCCTGCATGACCCTATGCCTCACAAAAACACTGAGCCCTATCATAGTGGAGAGTCAATCGGAAAAGAAAGGGAGAATGAAATGGGGGCTGGGTTAAGTAGGAGTTATATGAGAAGGTTCTGCGATGCAGAAACCTCAGTAGTTACCAAGATCTTGTGGGATTTTTTAAGTACCTTATACAAGCCCTAAACCCTACACCCTAACCTTATATTTTAGCTATATAAGGAATCCTGAGCCACTAAATTTAGAAAACTTTGCAGGCTCTTACATGAACAACCGATCCCAAAAGTCAGGAGTGTCCTCTTGTTTCTCATTTCTCGCAGGGTACTGTTCCTGTGGAGTATGTGGTTCTGCTTTGCTGGCCGACAATCAATGCTAGCCGTCCTCCACAACTCTCACCCGTTGGCCGGCGTGGCCTCGTAGCCCTGTTGCAGCTCAATCTGCTGGCAGCGTCTTTTGCAGTTTAGATAGCCCGCCTCTCCGGGCGCCGCCGGACGCCATCCGGTTGTAGGGACCGGCTCGTGGCTGTGCCGGCTTGAAGTATCTGTCCACTGGCGGATATTGAGTTACTTACACATGCATTGGACCAATGTTAACAAAAATCTCGCCTTGGCCAGGCTCTTCCTCTGCCTTGCCCTCAGCTTCAAGTGGGTCAATTTCTGGCCACAGTCACGTGGAACTGGACAACATTTGAAGCTATGGTTTTCCTGTAAGATGCCGACTCCGCTTGAGTGCCGTCCAAGAGAGAGGATGGTGCTTCCTCACATCAAAGTGTTTTATTACACCATAGGCTGCAACTCTCTACACGACTTGGGGTTCGGACCTCCATTTCATGAGCCAGAAGCCACGCCTCAAATGTTTTGCACATTGCGTGACAGCAAGTTTCTATTATTAGCCGGCCTCCTGCTGCCTGCTGCTGGCACCTACGAAGGAGTAGTTCACCAGCCAAGGCTCCTCGCTTGTAATCATTATGCCATTATGATTATCATTGTCTTCGCATTTTAGATGAAGATGTGATGTTGCCCGCCTCGTCTGTGACTTCGTAGTTGTACACCTGCAAGTGAAACCCAACATTGCAAACGTACAGCAAGAAGACCGCCCACCTCTGGGTCTAGCCGGTCTTCTAGTGCCCAGAGGTACTCCTTGCCCACCATATATCGCACCTGTACGACATGCAAACGAAAGCAATGTTGTTTTTGTCTCGTTGACTAGAACGACCTCTTCGGTGTCATGCCAAATGATGTAGGGCATTGCAGAACCTTGCACAGTATGGCACGTGATTCATGATATCGATGTACATCGTACATGTCAAGAATACTGATGAGGCCGCAACAATAAAAGGAGCGGTACAACGCGAAGGTTGGAAATCCAGCTGGAGCCCAACAAAACAATACATGCTTTTTTTGCAGGCGCTCACTAAGTCTTGCAGCTGTGGTCTAAACTCCTAGTATCCCGCTTAAAGACTCATAATACTCACCTATATAACCCCCTATAAACTCCTTAAAGGGGGGTCATAATAACTCCCCTGTAAGGAGGTTAGACTCTAGCTTACATTACGACACCTGAAAAAACCAAACCCTATGCATAGCCTCCCTGAACCCTAAACCGCGCGCAACTCATGGGAGGGCCTAAGAGTCTCGCTTTAGAGGGTTTTAGGTTTCAGGGCTTAATTTGTTGGGCTTGGAAATCCAAATGATCCAAGTTTTAGGGCCTGCAAAGGATGAAGGGCTCCAGGTGAAGGGTTTAGGGGTTTAGGGATTTAGGGTCTAGGAATATACGAGGACCCTAATATAATCCTTATTATCCCTTGTAGTCACCATTACTGGGTGGGGGGTCCACCTAAAATCTCTCCGTTCTGCACCCACTCTCTTCTTTCATCTCAGGAGAAGGTCGTAGTAGCAAGGAAGTCAACTGAAAGAAAGTCACGCATGACCGTCGTCTTTGAGGACTACCCAAAAGTCAGCCTATCAGAAAACCATGCAGCCCATAATTGGTCCTCATAAGGCACTAAGCATGTGCCACAAGGAGTCTTCCCTGTCGGAGCTTCAAATTTGGGGCCACAGTAATATTCTATAATATACTATAATATACTATAATGTACCATAATATATTATATGTCCCTATATGATCCCATCGCAGACAAGGTCGCCAGCAATAGTGCTGATAGCATGGCCCATGTCTCGTGTGTTGTAGCCCACGCGCTCCTGTAGGGTGGAGACACTTCAGGATTCACTTGCTGGTCGTTAGTAGGGAATGCAGGAATGGAGAAGAACATCGAAACTATTGCCCTAAACCTTAAACCCCAAAGAAGTATAACGGCCCACCACGAGAGGATACATCTCCATTCCCTACTGGCCACTAGGGCCTAGGTTTCCAGGGTCTAGGTACAGGGGCCCAAGGGTCATGAGGGCTCAAGCATGAGGGCATTCAAGGTGTTGGCTCCCGTTTTGGGCTTTACCACTGGAATATTTGGTTACCCCAATCCCATAATCAGGACCCTCTGAGAAGCATGTGACAGTCGCAGGGGTTGGGGTAGCCAAAATCCCGTTTTGTCCTCGCCTTTCACCCTACATAACCCCATTGAATAGCCCTAAACCCGATTAATGCAAATTTAGAATTTAGCACGGCTGTTTTGGCAGGCGGTGTAGTTGCTCGGTACAGACGGGCCCACACTATTACCAACATTAGTTGAGGTCTATTTAAATTACCGTGTACCAAGCATACCCTAACTATGCAAGGAACCCATAATGTTCAAATCGGTACATATTAAAACCCTATACAGGTCTAGATTGGGTGGACCCCCCCACCTGTAATAGTGACTGTAAGGGATGACAAGGATTATAATAGAGTCCTCTTACATTCCGATTATTCCACTATTACAGGGAGGGGGGGTCCACCTAAGGTCTCGTGCTTACCCAAAAATGGTTCTTTGCATTTTGAGATGTTGATGTCCGGGGTTGTGAGGACTTCTTCTAAACCCTACACTCTACACCCTAAACCCTGCACCCAATGCTATTGGATTTTGGTAGAGATAATTAGCTTCATGACGGGATATTTGGGACCCCTAAACCCTAAACCCGAAACCGAGTTTCTCGGAGCTTTTACTTTGGCATGGCAAGAAACAGTCGGTGTCATTTTGGGATGTTTGCAAATTCGGACTTCGCACTTGCAAAAGAGGATCGGTCTTTTTAAGAGATTTGGGGGGTTTCCAAAATTAGGGGTATCATCTAGGGGGTCCATATTGGGGTCCGCCTATTTTGGGAAACTACCATGTGGAGTTGGGAATTTGGGATGTTCAAACGTCCACATATGTATAGCTCCTTCACTTTGCTCTTTGCCACATATGTATAGCTCCTTCACTTTGCTCTTTGTAAAAGTCGAAGTTTGAAAGTCAAACTATGCAATTTTCAACATATTTTTTGGACTGCAGATTATGTTGGATGTGCCTGAAAACGTAGGTTCATACGGGCGTAGCCAAATGCACATGTCTGTATGTACGTACGTACGTACGTACGTACGTACGTATGTGTACATATGCAGATATATGGTATGTCCGCACATATGCGTAGCTATACAAATATATGACCACAAGCCTAAACTCTAAACCCTACACATGTGTCTGCGGTGAATGCCAATGAGACTATTGGGCCAAAGAAAATGGCTACCGAATAACAAGCCCTAGGGTTTAGGTTTAGGGTATAAGGGGTTAGGGTATAACAAATATTCGGAATAGAGTACCACCCTAAACGCCAAACCCTATATCGCATAAAAAGGGAATGTTCATTGTGGTGGAGTGGGCGCGGGAGGTATTAGTAGAGCGAGCTGATGAACTCAGAAATGCAAGGGTCCCTATGAAAGGGCTAGAAGGATTTATGAGTCCTCGTCTAAACTTCGAGTACCGCCCTTAATAACCCCTACAATACTCCCCTATATAATCCCCAATAAGGGGTCTAGACTTTAGATCATATATAGCTTAATAGAAACTGGAGAGGAAGAGGATGCCAATCATATCAGGGGTTTAGGGCATAGGGTTTGTAGGGTTTAGGGTTTAAGGGTCGAACAAATCAGAATAGTGGAGAAACAAACAAGAACATCGAAACCCACATGGATTCTGGGCTTATGTATGGGGCGTATATGTGGATGGAGAAACGTAGGGACCTATTGGTTGAAGTGGATTTGCGTGTCATGTTATACTATAGCTGTACAAGGATATGAAACGATCATGTTGGTGACTTTGATTTGGCGTTTAGGTTCCTCAGAGGCTCGGCGTTAGATAAGATGCCTCTCGGCATACGAATGGTTCTACGGTCAGTGCCGAAACTGCTTGCTCAACGAACATGCCTGGAATCATCTTAGCATTCTTGTATGCGGAGTACGGGAGACTCGCTCACCAAGACGTTCCGGCATTTCTTCTCTGAACCCTACGCCCTAGACCCTAAACCGCGTCGAACCCCAAACCCTGGAGCGTACACGGTCGCCTCTAACAGGATCTGAACAACGCTGTTGGTAATCATGGACGCGTCCCAGTTGCCAGGAAAGAGTCCGATGGGATAGGATTCCTTGTGTGCGGTTCACGGCTTTTGGGGTTCCAGGCTCCAGGTATGACTTCGTAAGGGACCCGTAACAGGATCACATCAAGGCTTCCAGTGAATACTGTAATATTGATGGATTCAGGATTGAGAGTCTCAAGGCTAAACGGTTTAGGGCGTAGGGCTTCTAACTTCGAGGGCCGGTTCGGGTGGCATAGGTTTAAGGGTTTCGGGTTTAGGGTTTAGGGGTTAAGGGTGAGGTTTAGCGTTTTAGAGTTGTTAATGTGAAGGATCCGTTCGAGAGCCCTCATTTCGGGAGTACTGGAAGGCATCAAAGCGCCATACCTGGACCCTAAATGTTGCAACTTATGTTATAGGTCAATCCAACCTACAGTAATAGCCCCTAAATTTCGAGTTCACAGGGCCTTAATTTACATCCAAGAATCCCTTGTTGTACCCATTGCTGGGTG
>CAJNIZ010047390.1:9212-36380 GCA_905231905.1 Symbiodinium pilosum | reverse complement strand
CCAGCTGCTACAACCTCTGCTGGGGTCGCAGCTGCTCTCTTAGCAACTCGAAGGCATCTTTGGCACCCTTAATGTTCCAGGACCTCGGTCTAGGGTTTAGGGTTTAGGGATTAGGGTTTGGGGGTTTCCCAAAATCAGGCGTACCATTTTGGGGGTCCCCATAACAAGGACTATAGTATTTTGTGGTCTATATTGGGTTCCCCCTATTTAGGGACACTACCAAATTGCTTTACAACCGACCTCAACTGGATCAATGTTAGGGATCCTGTTTACTTTTTCGGGGTATGGAATTCCACATATTTAGGAAAGAAGGATCCATTTTTCTTCTTAGGGGAATGTGACATGAGTCAACCCACGAGCCTCAAAAGGTTTTAGGGCTTAGGGTTTAGGGTTTAGGGTAAAACCCCAGACATGGGGTCCAAACTTGGAGCCTAAATAAACCTCACACCCACCCCTGTATCTGAATCCTTTCAACTTCACAACCGTGTACACCCTCGATCCTCATTTTTTCCCTCAAGCGAAACCCGAAACCCTAAATCCTACTCAATTCTCAATCCGTCCCTCATCACTGGGCCACTGTGCTTGGAGGCGCATGCGACTTACTGATTACGTATCAGGTTTGGCAAGGTGAATGGGATGTAGCATCTACCTCTACCTTCGCATATCATTCGATTCGAAATAGGGGTAACTACAGAAGCCCAGTCAGGGGGAGTATAAGTGCGCTGACAAGCCGACATCTATGACTAGCTACTCAGTCCCATAAGCCTCTGAGTCGAACATCATTTCCGAGGTTTGACTCCCAAACCCTAAACCCATACTAGCCCACAAAACGGAATCTAAAGTAATCATGCCTATAGCTACACCGACAAGGAAACTGAGCCTTCAGCCCAACAAAGTTTTCAACCCAAGCCTAAACCTTGAACCCCTATGACTCCGGAACCCTTAAACCCTAAAACTCCGAACCCATAAACCCCTACCTGGATCCCAAAAGTATGTAGAATAATGGCCCTTATGGCTGTTATTATGGGTTTAGGGCTATTCTTTTACATACTTTTGGGGTTTATGTACACCCTAAACCTCTAGGATCTCCAAGCCCCAAACCCCCTAAGCCCAAAACCCAAGGCAGAACATGTCCAACCTCCTGCACGGGCTCGGGCTGGCTGTTTGACTTTCAGTTGGAGGGTTGGCAAGCTTGCAGTGCCCTTGTTTGACTGCTTTCGGGTGTAGGTTTTGGGGGTTTAGGGCTTAGAGTCCAGGGTAGAACGTGGAACTCCGAATATTATGGTACCCTATACTGCTACTGATGGGTAGCTTCTAAACGTTAAAACGCCAAAACCCTAAAACCCTAAACCCTAAACTAGGAATCCCCTTATAGGCTACTGGGTAATTTTTAGAACCCCGGCAATGGGGTTCTGCTTTCGAGATGCCCCTAGGGGTCTGGCATGGGTGTAGGTTTATATGGGCTTATGGGGTTCACCCTAAACCTTAAACCCTCTAGGATGTAGGCTTTTAGGGGTCGAAAGCTTCAGGATGTAAGTTTTCGGGTGTCAAGCATTGGGGGATGCACGTTTTTAGGCGCTGCGGGTATAGGATATGTAGGTTTTTGGATGCTTAGGGTTTAGGATGGCTTGAGGGTGAGAATTCAGATCCCTGAGATCACACCGACCGTTTTGTTCAGAGAGTTGAAAAAGAACATGCCCTTTGCTCCGGGATAGCACTTCGGGATTTGGGACGGGCATATGGTGATGTTGATTGGGGCCTTCTTCAAGCAGGCAATGGAAAGGCAGGGAGTACAGCATGTTCTTGCATTTTCCCATAAGTTGAGTGAAGCTCTCAGGTGGATTTGAGCAGGTTTGTGGCCTGGAGTTTAGGGCCTTCTGGTTTAGGGTTTTAGGGTTTTAGGGATTCGGGTTTAGGCTTCACGGGTTTGGGGTTATCATGGGTTCCCCTACTACCCCCCCTATACTACCCCCCCTAGGTTCCCCCTTAATTGACCTTAATTAGGCCTAAGTATCCCTAAATAACTTTAATTAAGGGGTGGACCTAGGGGGGGTAGTCTAGAGGGGGATAGTAGGAGAACCCAGGAGGTTAGTTAGCTGCTTATGGACGCATCAGCAACCTGTAGCTTGCTCCTGGCCCTGCTGAGGTTACCTTTGACCGCGACGACGACTTTGTCCGCGGTATTCTGGCTGGAATGGGGTTTAGGGTTGAGGGTTTGGGAGGTAATTAAGGTTGAAGGTTTGGGGTTTCGTGATAGGGGTTGATCCCAACTGATCCCAACGTCGTTTTGGGAAATTATTGAGGGTTCCTGGCTGTAGGCCTATAAAGCTAACCTAGGGGAACATAATTTCTATACTGGCTGTTTTTGGGAAGGGGAATTCCGAGCAACTACCATGTAGTCACTCATCACACCGCTTGTCACTACAGGGTGTCAGAGACAAAACATTCCCCCTAAGAGAATTTTCATAGAATCACACGCTTCCAATAACTCCACGGACCCTGAAAAACCAGCTAATTACTTCAAACCGCATCATCCAGCGCACTCGAAGCCGACCCAAAGCATCAGCAAATACCTGCAGCCCAGTCAATAACCTTACGGTATTACGGACCACGCCTATACCTATACATACGCATGGCGCCCATGCCCAACATTCAAGGAACAATGGGTTTGAGCGATGCGTATCTCATCTTATGAGGATCAGCGACCCCTGCACCATACGATCCAAGTATAACCCGTTCACCAACACTTCGCATGCATGACCTCCCGCAAACATACTGCAGCTATATATGGAACTGAAAACCTAGCCCCTTCAGACTAAACTCTATGGAGCCTAACCCTGTCTGAAACCCTAAACCCCAAACTAAATTCTGAGATCATAATGTTTAAACCCTTTTTCAACCCTAACCCCGAATGACCCCTTGCAAACTCGTGGGACTTAGTGACTACTTCTACTTGTGCTTGTAACCCCGCTTACAATCACCCGGACAGGAACTATAAAGGTTATCCTAGTGATCAGTCGGCTTATAAGCCCAGTTGTAAACAGCTAAGGGATTACAATAGTACCCCCCAAAGGTACCCCCCCAGGGTTTAAGGAGCTAATAAGGACTATACAGGGCTGAATAAGGCCTATATAATAGGGTTCTGAATCTAGGGGGATACCTTTGGGGTGGGGGTACTATTGTAATCCCCTAAACAGTTATATACCAAATCCCACGAGCCCCAAACCCTGAACCCTATCTGTTCCTATAGCCCTTTAAATGGACCCAATTGAACGATAGTCCAAACTCCTAGTATCCCCTGCAATAACCTCTGCAATAGTCCCCAATATAAGCCCTTATATAAGCCCCTATTTAATCCCCACTTAAGGAGTTTAGACCATGGCTCGATTATAGGTACTTGCTCAGTCCTATGAGGTTGCCGGATCTTCAGAATAAACCTTCTACAATCCTGTTGGATACATGAACCCACTTTAGGTGTAGGGTATAGGGATAAGAATAATTGCGTGGAGTACAGTTTGTTGGGCTTTTCATCATGGTTCTGGGCCAGTACCTTACCTACTCTCGGGGTCTAGGAAATCCTTGTATCACTCCGCTGATCCCTCTACGGCACCAGTAGTGTCTAAACCCCAAACCCTAACTTTGAAACCCTAGCCTAAACCCTAAACCCTAAACCTTAAACCTTAAACTACCATTTGGGCTATGCCTGGACGGACCCCAAGAGTAGGTAAAAGAATGGCCCAAAACCGCTGAAAGGGTCCAAGAGGACATTGTCTTACATACTCTTGGGGAGTCCCTCAACTCTCATCCCTAAACCTTAAACTATCATTTAGGTACCATTTAGGCTACTTTCCTCAATTAAGGGGTATTGGCATTGGGCTCTCTGGATAGGTGTGGCCGACCACTTGGCTTCGCGCCTCGGTGAGGCAACGGGTCAGGAGCGGAAAGGGTTCGTGCGCTTAGGGCTTAGGGCTTAGGCGTAGGGCTTAGGCGTAGGGCTTAGGATTTATGGTTTTGGGTTTAGGACGTATAGGGCTTAAGGTTTAGGGTTTAGGGCTCAGGAATTAGGGCTTCGGGCTTACGATTTAGGGTTCACGGGGCTCAGCATTTGGGGATTAGGGCCTAGTGTTTAGGGTACCAAATACTGGAAAATTCAATGGAAAAGACAATGGCAAATTCAATGGAAGCTGGATTCATAAAGGATCTTGTAGTGATTATGTAGTGAAGGTGCCTGATGTTACCATGACGAGAATATACACCCTTCCCCCGCCAGAACTTGTTTTGCGTTTTTGGTTTACGGAAGGGGGGCTTGCAATGATGAACCAAAGGGTTGGGGTAGGAACACGTAGTGCAGCTCGTAATACTTGTAGGACAAGTAGATCGGAATCGATTGAAATCGACAATATATTTCTTGCGACCCCCTTATTATTGCCGATGGACCTTGTTCAGACCTTTTGGGGCTTCGAACTTGTCAGTCCGGGATTTTCTGGCTCGGCAACAATCTATTAATTGCCACCCCCTTTATTAATGCTATGGTAGCCTTAATGATTACCGATATTATGGTTCCAGATTCCTTGTATAATTATGGTATAGGGCACCTCAAGTAGACCTCAAAATGATGTTGGTATTTATTCAGGCTTCTATACATTGCAGCTTCTTAGGGTTTTGGGGGGTTGGAGGTATGGGTTTTGGAGGCTTAAGGCTCGTGCCATCACTTGGCGAAACCGTGTGACTCGTGGCAGTGGAGAGATGCTTTTGCCTAAACGTCGACTGGCAATTGGGTGCCTTCTTGCGCGTTAGCCTGGTTTAGGGTCTAGGGAGCCGTCTATCAATCCGTGAGCTTCCTGATGGGCAGTAGTCAACAAGCATGGCATGCAAACCCTCCCCAGATTTGGCGACGACGCTTCCGTCATTTTTCTTTGCTTGTCTTACCTGCAGTTTGAGTTTACCCGTCCTTCGATTCAGTTGTTCTGTTCATGGAGCACCGGTGTTACGACATAGCTTCAACTGCTTTACCATGATGTCTTGAATGTTTTCAAGAAGGTTGTTGCTTACCAGCCCTAAACCCTAAACCCTAGTCTCTAGCGAAGCAGGGGTCTAGCTTCTGGGGTTGCTTTACAGCTTAGGTGGTGTTCAACGACCCTTCTACCGGGCGGACATGTTGCAAAAGGGTCCGGAGGTTGCGCAATTGTGCATGCTTTATCGCTATTGCTTCCAGGACTTGTGCAGGTGAGGGCCATAGGACTTTGGACTACAAAGGTTCATCTTTGGGATGTTTGGCTCGAAGCTTTCCAAGCTGATTGCAAGTTCTATTCAGCCTCTGGATTGGTTTTGGTTGCATCAAGCAGGACCCTTTGCAAGGTTGGTCAAAACCAGCAGGCTGCCAAATTGAAAGCCGACACGTTCGCCTGAGCCCAAGGTTTTGGGATCATTGCCCCGCAAGCCCACATGGTAACAAACGTTCAAACAGCAGGTGCCGGCTTGCACCGCCAGATCCATTCCATATTCCCCAAAAGGGTCCATGTAGGTAAATGGGATATACTTAGGCCTTAAAGTAGGTATATGGGAACCCCTTTGGGACCTAAGTATATACCATATACCCTACCCTAAGCCCTAAACCCTAAACCCTACACCCTAAACCCTAAACCCTATACCCTTATACCATATACCTACATGGACCCTTTGGGTTCCATGGCAGAGGGCCGCTCGACCCTAATTTGTTGCTGCTCGCTGTCCCGCCCGTCCGTACTTGCCTGTAGTAATAATAATAACAATACTAATAATAGTAATAGTAATAATAATGGTAATAGTAATATTAATAATATAGTAATAATAATAATAACATTATAATACTGTTAATAGTAATAATAATGGTAATAGTAATAGTAAAAATAAGAATATTACAATAATACTAATAGTAATAATAATGGTAATAGTAATAATAATAAGAATAATAATGGTAATAGTAATAGTAATAGGAATAGTAACTAGGCTTCTGACCGCCTGACCTTAGTCATGGTGGAGGAATGGCGTACAGCTGTCCGGACTGGGTGTATGAAGTCAGCGTACAAAGTTGAGTCATGGAGTTGCAGAGTTGCAGCAGGCTGTCCAGGAGGTTGGATGCCGTCCACCTTAGCAATTCGGATCCCAGCAGAGATGAAGTTCAAATGAAAGACCGATGCAAGCTCCAACCCTGAAAGCCCGAGTGCAATTGCGTAGTAGGAGAGTATGCCTGCAGGTGCCTTCACAGGCAGGGTTCAAAGAGAGGATGGGCCCTCCCTTCAAGAGCCGCGGACAAGTGGCGCATCTAGACTATTTGCCGTCGATGCCTTCTGCCATTTCGGGGGATGGCAGAGAGCTGTAACAGCAGGCCTTTGAACCTTCATGTCCTCTGCTTGCATTGCTCACAGCCTGTTGCCAGTCGGTGACGGTTGCATATCCAAGAATACCCACTAAATCCCTCAGCCCTTGCAGATTTCCTGCCACGTGATCGCAAATGTTGCCGTGAAAAACCTGGATGTGTCAGGCAAGCAAATTTGGCACCTGAGTCAGGGGATTGCGTGCTGAAGAACGTGGTTTTCTATATAGGAATTAGACTTTGGCACGCCTGCCGTCACATTTCAGCTGTCTAGCAGAGAAGTCAGGACTCTGATTAGATTTGTGCTGTCAGTATTGCCGGTTTTCCTCACAAAAAAGCAAGCATCCCGGACATGTCTGGATATGCAGGCAAGTTGGCAAAAGTTGAAGGAAGCACTTACGTAATGCACACTTTCGCAAAACAGCCCAGGACCACTAAACTCACTGAGGATGAGCTCAGGGTTGTTTCTCAACTGCACGTCTCAATAGACGTTGGGTGTCTGGATTAACGCTTTCTCCAGGCATGTGCTTCGAGAGGGGGATCCAAAACCTTAAGCCCTAAAACCGGAAAGCTCTACGGTGGATGGAGGACATCTTGCACCACTTAGGATTCCCAGCGTAAAGTCCTAGGACAGCAAGTGTACAGCATGGCCCTCCATCCGCATAAATACTCGAAAGAACCCTGGGATCGAAGATTCATCCCAAGAAACATTCAAGGTCCCTCAACCCTGGGCCTGCAGCCCTAATCCTTGAACCTTCAACGCTAACCGTAGTTCCGAAGCCCTAATCCCTAAACATTCAAACCAAGCCAGCAAGCTGTGCCCATTGTGAGGACATTGCGAATCCCGTCACCGCACTGATGCGTATGTGCGGCCTGGCTTTTGGTCTCCTCGGAACACCATATGAGCCATAGTCTAAACTCCTTAAATGGGGGTTATATAGGGGATAACATAGGGGGCTACTACTACTGGGGTTACTAAGGGGGATACTAGGAGTTTAGACTGTAGCTCATATAAACCAAAGTACAATACATGCTTTCTACAGGGCTTCAGGGTTTTAGGGTTTAGGGTTTAGGGGTTTAGGGTTTAGGGCCCATGTTTTGGAAACCAATATATCTCCGTGACTTACTCGCGGCACCAGTGGCTCACGCGCAAGTTACCTTCCTTTGTATTGCCGATGATAAAGCTGGGCCCCAAGAAGGGTCAATGGACGTTGCCTTGCTGTCGCTGTCGTACAGTTGGATCCTTAAGATTTCAGACACGTTTAGGGTTTTCGAGTTTCTGTCTGGTTCTTGTATACTTATACGCCTTGCTTCAGGATATGGGGGCCTTAGCCGGTACGAGTTTCAAGAAATATGCTTTACTTATGGTATCTTGCACTTAGATGCATACGTGGTATGTTGTCATAATTCCGGACCTTTTAGGAGGTACCCCTAATACTTGTAGCATGGGGGGGCTTCTAGAAGGGACCATAATTCTGACAACTCCGTCATTGTGGTACTATCCTACGACGTTCGTAACCCCAACCAGCCTGAAACCTAAACCCTAAAAAAGAGTCCAGCTCCCCAAGGCATTCCACATCCTGGTTTCTTCCGCAGCGTGGCGGCCTTCATCACGAACCCGAGACCTGGCAACACTCACACGCTCAGGGTTTAGGATCTTAGGGTTTGAGGTCTTAGGCTTTTAGGGTTCAGGGTTTGCGAGTTCTAGTGTTTAGGTTTTTAGGGTTTTAGAGTTTTAGGGTTTTGGGGTTTAGCGTTTGAGGGTTTAGGGCTTTTCAACCAGGCTTGAAGCCAGCATGTGGAAGTTGCTGAAACATGCAAGAACCCCCCTCAAGGAATTATTGAAGAAAGGTGCCTGTATTCAATGTCTAGGCGGATGTCAGTCAAAAGTACCCTATCTACCCCCCAAACTCCTAAACCGTGTGGCTGTAAGTCTAGGGTTCAGGATTCAAGGTTTAGGGCTAGTAGCACGTGAGATGTGGAGGGATTTCTTTTCTTTAGCAGCCCTAAACCCTAAACCCCAAACCCTAGAACTCTCAAACCCAAACCCAAACCCTAGAACTCTCAAACCCAAATTTGTAGAACTAAGAAAAAAACCCTAAACCCTTAACCCTTAGCCGCATACTGGTCTTCTTTAACAACCCTCCGTCCGAGGAGTTCTCCCCTCCCTCTGCGGGACTTCACGCCCCAGGAGATTGCCAGGGTGCCAAGATAACGGATTAGGGTTTAGGGGTTAGGGTTTAAGGTTTGGGGGACGTAGTGCCCTCCCACAGGTACCCCATCCCCCAGATTTTGAACCCAACTTGGCCTGATCAAGCCCTATATGGTCAGTATTCGCTCCTTAAACCCTGGGTTCTAACCCTAAACCTTAACCCCCTTGCGGGAGGGGTGCACTAATTCTGGTAACTCCTCACAAGAATCGTTTGCTGGGATCTGGGATTGCCTCTTGCCAAGCCTATGCTGAGCTGGGAATGAAGGAAGGGAAAAGCATTAGGGTTTAGGGTTTAGAGTTCAGAAGGAATGGAAATAGGCTATACAGGGACTACTATAAGGATCCATTCCTTCATTCCTAGCTAACCAAAGGTAAGAGATTGGTTTGCCTTTGCCTAGTAATGTGGGTTTAGGCAGAGTTGAGGGGTTGGGGTTTAGGATTTGAAGGAGTGGGGACTAGGCTTTACTATTTAGGGTTTGGGCCTAGGGGCTTGCGATTTTGGGTTAAGGGTTCAAGTTTTAGAAATTTTGCCGTACCTCAGTGAGACCCACGTGAAGAGCAGGCGGGTTATAGAAGGACCACTGCCGCGATGCCACCCTGAGCTTACAGTATTTTTCAAAAGGAATAGAGTTTGGTAGAACCGTCAAAAGGCCGCTAGTCGTAAGGAAAGCAGGAGGATGGGCGGTCCCTATACCCTAAACCCTAAGCCCCATATATCCCCAATATAACCCCAATATCTACCTTAATACATACTGGGAATTATTATGAATTATTCGGAGGTGGGTTTCAGAATTTGTTCGTGAGAATACAAACCCTAAGGGTCCGAGGACTCAAATAATGAAGCTTTAGAGCCCAATTAACTTAATCTGACTGGTATCGGGGACCTAAAAAACCCCTCATACTTGGGGCGTTGGACCCCTGAATCTGAATGGTGTTAGGGGACCTAAAACCCCTAATCGTTGGGGCTTTGGGACCCTTAGGGAATCGCACCTCTAGAGGCTGATTCCCTCCCTCTTGTGACAAATAGCTCATGTACCAGGATCGGGTCTTGGTTGGTCTTCTAGTTCTCGTGTACAATGCACATTAGAGGCCCAACAAGGAATGAAGTATGGGTATGTCTTCAGTAATATTCCAAAGACGAACCATTGCAAACTGGGCAAGGAATGCAGCCTTGCGCCACTCTGGCGTGGAGCGTGACAAAGTTCCAATCCGTGCTGGATGATGCCTGTACTGTCAATTGTACATGCATTTGGCCCCAAGCGCCCTTGCCGTAGCGCGGCCACGGTATTACAGTAGGCCGAAGATCCACAGTTTCGCGTGCGAAACGCTGGGCCGCCTGTGAGGAGGATCCAAACTGAACCCACGGTTCCTCTCCTGGGGGTGATGAGGACTACATTGGCAAAATATGCCACAGAGCCGAGGGCTCTCTTCATCCGACGAGTCCTTCGAAACGTTTGCTCCAATGTTTGCTTCTTTTTTGAACTCCTGGCTGGCTTCACCTTCCTCAATATGCCCACTGCTTCCTGATGCCATCTGGTCTGCCGACCAATGTTTTCATGCCTTACATGGTGTCTGCGAGCTAAGGCTGACATAGTGCAAGACACTTGCGTCCCTGCAGTCTTCAATGACGTTGGTAGAAGAGATGCCGCACCACCCTGCCTACGTACCCTAAATCCGGGAATTACAGTAGTGTAACGACTTTGAACGGTGTAATTTTTCTCTGTAAGCTGACGCTTGGCAAGTTCCTGTGACCTGCACCCGGATGGTTGTCCATAAGGGCATTTGGAGACTCATATACCCTATGGGCCCAACCCTCGGATGGTAGGTTTTGAGTATGGGCACTGCATCCGGTATGGTCTGTCTGAGCTACTGTCAGTATTAGGACTACCAAGGGACCATTAAGGGTGGACATCGGGGTCCCGTTGGTAGTCTAGTACAGTGCCTGATATGTTCCCGAACTAATACTGTAGAATCCGCTGTCAATTAAGGAATTACACGGGAGACCCTAAATCCTAAACAAAAAACTCTAAGCCCTAAACCCGAAACCCTTAACCCTAGATTAGCAGCTCCTTTGGATTTGAATAGTCGGATACTTATCGCACTTATCTCCGAACGGCTTTAAGGTTTGGAGTTTAGGGGTTTCAGGGTTTTAGGGTTTGGGGGTTTAGGGTTTAGGGGTTTAGGGTCTAGGGCTTTGTGTTTGCAATGATCCCTGAGGCCAATACCATCTATGGCTTCGATGCCTTACAGGCCTGCTCCCGCATCTGATTGGGGGTTTCGGGTTTAGTTTTCCTTGAGCTCATGGTTCTTTCCCATTTGACTGCCACGAATCATCTGAAATTCTTATCTCCCTAAACCCCAATACCCTGAATACGGTAGGCTGTTACGCCAAGTTATGTTTGTGGAGGGTTCCGCGGACACATTTCACCTCAATACCAGAAAATTGTTCGGGTAAACGAAACTAGCTATCACTGGGCTTCTAAGCCTATCTATACTCCATCTAGCTGGACGTATGTGGATTTCACAAGGTATCAGTAGGGTTAAACCCCATTATACGCAGCTACCAACTCCCATGAACCTCCAAGTAGCCCGCGGAAGCTCTAGGGCCCTCGGGCTCGGGTATACTCCATATTATATGACCTATTTCACACCAACTTTAAATTTCAAGCTATACATTTTTAGGTTCGTTAAGTAGACCGTATATGCGGAACTTAATAGGGTTTTGGGTAATTCCGGTTAATTAAGGGGGACTCTAGACATATATAGATAGCTACATGGACCCATTGGAAACCTTTTCTCGAGTCACTCAGTGTTGGACGACTCTGAAGGTCAGGTTCATCGCGAGACGCCACACGCGGTAAAGGGTTTGCGGTTTAGGTTCGTCGACCACCCCCCGTCTGTCTCATGAAGCGGGCCCATGAATAAATTGTGGGTCTATGGGAGGGTTTGGAAAGTTTGATTCTTGGGGCGGGGTCCTCAGTAGTGAGGTCTGTATTATTGTTGATCGAAGAAATCCTGCACCACCTTGAGTCCTAAAATCCCTGGAATCTAATATACTTTAGGGGCCGTAGGTGTTCAAGATTTTCTCGAGCCACATTTTTTGTCCGCACCTCCTGGTAATGGAGAGCACCATACGGAGCCTTAGTACAGGGCTCAGTTAGGTAGAGATGTGAAATCTTATCCTTCCAGGACCCGTCTTCCAACTATAGAAAAAAAGACCACGAAACCAAATGCAATTATGTATGCCCCTGCAGTATGAACTTTTTGCCGGAGTCGAAGCGCGTAGCATCCTCTCTCTTATTTCAAGCTGCCACCAGTTCAGAGCACGAGGGCAAGTCCACTGCTCATTTTGATGTGAGGACCTGAAGATCAGCAAAGAAGAGCTTTAAGGGATTCTTCCGCAACCCCCAACCCTAAACCCCTGAGACTATACCCCTAAACCCAAAGCCCTAGCTGAAACTACGAAGTTTTAACGCAGATCACATCCAAAAGCAGGTCTTCGAACCAATCCTCTTCGAGCAGGTTGGAGCCGCATACGGTTTCAGGATGTAGGTATCCCTAAGGGTCCAAGGACCCAAATAATAGGGTTTTAGGGCCAAAATACTATAATATTTTGGTATTTTGGCCCTAAGACCCTGTTTTTTGGGTCCTTGGACTCTTAGGGTATGTTGTTTAGGGTTAAGGGTTTAGGGGGTTAAGGGTTTAGGGTCAGGGTTCAGGGTTTAGGATTTAGGGCTTTAGGGTTTAGAGCGCCGTACGGCAGGCTGTCAAGATTTCTTGTCCGTTTGTGGGTACCCTGAATATTAGGAGCCTGAATATGATAAGGGCTCCAAGACAGGGCAAAAATTTGGGCAGCCCTCAAACCCCAAACCCTAAACCCTAAAACATGAACTCTAGGCATCCCCCTAGAATCCCATATGTGATGTAGTCTAAACTCCTTAAAAGAGCGCTATGTGGGGGATTCTATGGGGAGTATTCTAGGGCAAGGGGATACAAGGAGTTTATGGTCTAGGAATCCCATATCACCTCTTCAAGGAATCCTATCATGCCTATACAACAAGTACATCGTAAGGCCTAAACCCAATATACTTGTATGGGTGCATAGGGATCTGTAGAGAGGTTGTAGAGGTATGCGCCAGACTGACGGTCCCTACATTTAGGGGTCTCGAGGGCTAGGTTTAGGGCTCAAGGTTTAGGATTTTGTCTGAGCCGCACCTATGCGGCATAAAGGAAGCAGAAGTGTTGCCATCGGAGCCAGGGGGCCTAAACCCTAAACCACGGCGGAGAAAAAGTCACACAAAAAAAAAAAACTAAACCATATCCAGACCAGTTGCCTGAAGATGACTCAGAGGGCGGCCCGATACACAAAGTCCAGGCTGTGCAGGAGATTCGAAGCGGGTTTAGAGTTTAGTATATACTAGCAGTTTCCATTTTCTTTTCCATTCTCCATATATAACCCCAATATTATAGGAGTTTCCATTTTCTTTCCATTATCCTTATATAACCTCCTATATTACTTTAGGGTTTAGGGGCACCACTCATTCATGACAGAGCTTAACGGTCTCTGGATGCGTATGGCTGAGATGATGTAGCAAAAAAATCACCCTACCTCATCCCAGACCCCCTAAAGGATCCAAAAAATGGAATCCCCTAAGAATCCCCTAGGTTCCCCAATGTAGTAATGGGTTCATATTGGGGGGGTTCCATTGTTGGGATCCTTTAGGGGGTCTGGGATCAAGGTGCCGTGCAAGAGCTGCATGGACCCTGAAGTTTGGACACGCTTTGCACAGCACCGTCCTCTATGCGAGCCTTATGTTCTAACATTTTAGGGTTGCGGGTTTAGGATTGAGCTTCTTGCGTGTCATCTGCCATCCATGCCCACGCCATCCCACACCCCTTCATCAGTGGCTGCCTGTTCTAGCTGTGCTGTAGCATTCGTTTAGGGTTGAAGGTTTAGGGTTTAGGAGAACCTCAGCTATGCACATAGGCAGGATCCAAAGCTGTGAATCCAAAATCCAGAGCCGTGCAAAAATCAATCTTGCGCCCATCAACGTTTGAGTCCTAAGCCCTACATGCAGGTCCTTGAGTCCCACAGAAGAAGACACAAATCAATTCTACCGCAATCTGATCTTTTTTCGCTGGAGGAGTCACCATCCACATGTCCCCTGTACAAAGCCCCCAGAACCCCAAAGTAATCCCTAAAAACCCTAAACCCTAAGAAAGACTGCAAGGATTCCCTCATAATTCCCATGTATATCCCGAGGGTACCTAGCAGCCCCCTTGTTGACAAACTCCTCTCTTACTGAGTTTTAGGGTTGTAGGGGTGTGGGGTTTAGGGTTACAAAAGCCTGCTTTTGATACGGAGGTCAAGGTGGAGACGCTCAAGCGCGTGGAGGAGCAACAGGGGTGCTCCTTCAGAGGTAACAGGGCATTTTACGGGAGGGGTTGGGTTTAGGGTTTAGGGTTTAGGGCTGGAACTGTACAGAGAGAAAAAGGACGCTTGGCGCGTAGGCGCCGCCAGCAACGTAATAGGGTTTAGGGTTCAGAGTTTAGGGCTTACCTCTGGTTAGCACGGAATGAAAGCATGGAGAAGAAATTCTACTTATGGTTTTGAAGTTCAGGGTTCCAGGGCAGGGAATGACGGAATAGAAGATGCTATTTTATTTATTGTTGCGGAGTATGTCGGGGCTACTCCTTCATTCCTTGCATGCCAGAGGTAAGTCTATAGCGGTGGGTTTTTGGGGTATTTGGGGATCGTGGGCCTGTGGGACTATTTCAGGGTCTAGGGATCCACGGTTTACGAGTTTTGGGGCTTAGGCTTATAGAGCAGAATCAGAACAAAGTCAGGGTGCTAGATCCTTCACAGAGCTGGACAAAGCTTTAAGAATAATGGTGATGAGTAATAACAGTAAGGGAGCAAAAGCAAGACTGAGAATAGTAATTGTAGGATTCTGGGTTGCTGTTACGGAGTTTGATTGAAGTTATGTTAATAAGGAGACACCATCGTTTACTATATGCGCATGATATAGTAACTTAAACCCTGACCTCTGTACCCTAAACTGGGTACCCGTAAACTGGTAGTCCTTAATTTTAAGTTTCTTGACCCTGAGCCCTAAACCCCTAAACCCGCAAACCCTAAAACCCTAAACCCTAAAACCCTAAACCCTACAATCCTAAACCCAGTAATGCTCAGCTCTACTTGCCTGACCACGGCTAGCTACAGAGGAACCGTCCGGAGCCACAGTCCAACCTGCTATGCGCGGATTTCTGAAACTCGGTTACGGGTTTTGGGGTTAAGGGTTTAGGGGTTTAAGGGGTTCAGGGTTTAGGGCTCAGGGTGTGGGGTTCAGGGTTTTAGGGAGATAACTTAACGGGGTCCCTGTCAAGGGCTGCCTCCACACTTCCAAGGTAGTGGTTTGTCATCATATAGCCCATCATGATACATAGAGATCCCGAAAGCCCTCTACGGCTTTGGAAATATCAAAACCTACCAGACATGGGCCCTAAACCCTAAACCCTAAACCTAATTTCGGCACACGTAGAGCGCAGGACTTCATCCCACAAGAGGCTGCCAATGTCCTCTGGGCATGTGCCAAACAAGGCGGACTTTGGCCAAAGAACAACTGGGTTGCTGTTTAGGGTTTAGGGCTTAGGGTTTAGGGTTTAGGGAATTGCAAGACTTCGGTTTGGGTCTCTAGGGTTTAGGGCCTAGGGTTTGGGTCTTCCAGAACAATATCCTGTTTTGAGTGAATTGTCCTCCTTGAGTAGATAGAATTGGGGTATATGAGGATCTTATTTTTGCGTTGGGCAAATCTAAATTCTATCTACGGGACTATAAGTCTGTGACAATAAGTTTATGCTTTAAGTGTACGCTTTCAGTTTATTTTAGTTCTAAACCCTAAACCCTCACATCAAACCAGCACCCTTCAAAGACGAGCAGATGCCTAATTAAGCCCATCAACCCTTCCAATTCATTACCTTCCCCGAAACACCAAACGGAGGCTTTGGAAGTGTGGAGTTCTTCGAAGAAATCTTGGCTCGTTGCGCGCCCTTCGCCGAGGCTTCGTGCCATGCTGTGATGGTGGATACAAGAATCCTATTATATTGGGAGAACGGAAAAGAATATGGAAACTACTATAATGGGTTTAGCGTTTACGGTTTATAGCACCCCTTAAGGTAGATAGAATAGGGTATATTATTGGGGTGATATTGGGATAATGGAAAAGAAAACACAAACTACTATAATGGGTTATATGGGGGTTATAATGGGGTTATATACGGGTTGCTGTATGACCCCAAATTCCTTTCAAAGAGGAGATAAGGATTATATAAGGTTGTATATGTACATATATGTAGGGTTTTGGGTTTGGGATAATGGGAAAGAGAAAATGGAAACTACTTCAATGGGTTATGTAGGGCTTATCTAGGGGTTACTGCATGACCCTAACTTCCTGTTAAAGGTGAGATAAGAGCTATATAGGTTTGCATATGTACACATATGTAGGGTTTTGGGTTTGGGGTTGGATTGATTGAGTTTGCTACTAAAAGTCCTGCATGAACCTAGGTACCTTATGCCCTGAGAATTATGCAGTTTAGTATGCTAAGGCCATGCAGCATGCAGGACTGTGAGTATCAACAGTATTCCAAGAGTCGGAGGCCCCTTCAAGGGGTTAAAGGGGATGTATTGGGTCTTTTGAGATTACCTAGGTGTTATACAGGGAAATGGAGGGTTTAGGGTTGCTGAAAACTAGGGGTCCCTCTCTAGGGGTTCGAAGAAGCAGGACACATTGTATTTGAGCAGGATTTCTAGCGCAAGCTCCCAAGAAAGTTAAGGATACCAAGCTGCATTGTACGAATAAAATGTATTCGTTGGATGAATTCGTTAGTATAGGTTTAGGGGGTCGGGTTTCAGGGTTTGGGGTTTCAAGCATTAGCCCTATGGGTCCCAAGCATATATTCATCATATACTTCTCACCATCTAAGTAAGATGAATCGCAAAGTAAATCATTATTGTATACTGGACGCATTTTTTCTCGTAGTGATCCCTTTTTCCCCCTGTGTATCTCCCCAATCTCTATGCCAATCTTTATTGTTGGTGTAAAATCCCTACCCCTAAGCCTAATCCCTAAATCTTGGTCGCTAAGCCTGAAGTGCGGTCCTTGGTAATTGCTGTAAAACTACAGCCGCAATTCAACTGTGAGCTCAATCCATTGTCAGAGCGACTAGCTCCAACTTGTGCCACTACGCTGCCATTATCTAGGACTGTGTAGGGTTCAGGGTTTGAGGTTTAAGAGTTCGGATTTAGGGCTTAGGGTTTCGGATTCAGGGTTGGCGCTTGCAGGTTTATAGCCGAAGCTTCCCAGTACATACCTGCACGCCACTTCCAAAAAGGCCTTACATACCCCTGGCATGCCCAGACACATATTTCCCGTCGTCTTCTCCTCCCCTGAAGGACCCTGAATACTTCCAGGAGGGTTTAGGGTTTAGGGTCGAAGAAGCGCTTTAATGCGAGAGCTTTCGACAGAGGAGCTGATTACTGCACAGTCCTATGATGCAGAACCCTCTGAATCCTAAACCATAGCAGCCTATTTTTGTGGGGAGTCGCAGAGTTGTGGGGCTGTTTTCAGTGAATCCTCCTAGCAAGTTTCAGTCTGAGTAGGTTTTCCATATGTATCATGCTGGAAGTGTCTTTTTCTATGATATGTATTGCACTCCACAAACGCGAAGCTCTGTGAAACCCAATGTTCTACATAATAGACCCTTAAGCCCTAACCCTAATCCCTATGCCTTACGTCCTAGACCCTGAAACGTCCTAGGCCCTAAACCCTTAAACCCTTTTTTTTCTCGGACCTTTAACCCTAATCCTTACAGTCCTGTGTTGACAAGGCGGAAAAGCCGCGACCAGGCGGCCAGCGGATGTCGGTGGTGTGGGCAGCTGAGGCGTGGGGTTGTTTTTCAGCCATTATGGGGATCATGGATGGGCTTGATGGGGGTGTATGGGGATTATGTAGGGGGGTTTAGCGGCGAGTAGACCGGAATATATAGAGGCACTATTGTTAGGGATGATAGAGGGGTATATGGGCTAGGGTATACACTCCCCCAAATCAAGGTCTCTGGTCTTCAAAGGGAGGCATCTTATCTTTGACGTCGCTTCCTTTAAGCATTGACAAAACAGCTAAAGTCAGTTTAAGGTTCGGGCTTAAGATTTCGTGTTCAGGGTTTTCGTAAACCCTAAACCCTAAACCCTTAAACCCAAAACTCTATAAGCTTTAATGTCCAGGCAGCGTACAAGCCTGAACATTTACGAAGATTGTTCCCGCAAAATCGTTATCCGACCATGGTATAGCATATGGCCACCCTTAAGTAGATAGAACATGAGGTATATGGGGATCGTACTATAATATACCCAAAGCCATATTCTATCTACTTAAGGGAGACTATACCCCTAGACCCTGCCTAGACCCCTATACGTTACACCCTTTCTGTTTGTATCTAGCTTTGTATAAAGGAGGTACTAGACATAAAGTTCAGGGGTAAGGCCCATACTTCAAGCTTTTGGGCATGGTTGAGGGTTTAGACTTAGAGTTTAGAGTTCAGGTTTTAGGGTTTAGGGTTTTCGGAATGTCCGCCAGTTGAATTGAAGTTCAGCTGAACATCAAGCCCTGCGTAAACTGTTAAAGGCCCGACCCTTAACCCCAAACCCTTCAACCCCTAGGGTGTAGAGCTTGACGTTTAGGGCGGGTCAGACCCCAAAGCCTCAAGGGTGGGGGGTTTGACTCCTGGACCAGGGCAAGGTTTCAGTTGAAGTGAAGATTTGTTATTATTCCTATTAATAGTAAAATTCTTGTTCTTATTACTATTAGTATTTTTTTATTATCATTGAAAGCTTCCTTCAGAAAGCCAGAACAATCCCCACCCTAAACCCCAAACATTCTGTAGAAGTTAGCGTTCACTTCTCAAGTAGGGCTCTCGCCCGTTTGGGTTAGCGTCTTGTTGAAAATTTCAGCGTCCTGTAGCCCCAACTTTCTAAAACCTAAAACATATAGCCCCCAAAACCTTAAAAACCCGCAAAAAATACGTAACACCAATGGTTTGATCCATTCCCACATTCCATACTTTTGAGACCTGAGCCTCCAACTCCTACACCTTGAGCCCGAATCCCTAATCCCTGAACCCCAAACCCTAAACCCTACTCCCTAAACCCTGAACCCCACATCCCTTTACACGAGCAAACCAAGATGCGGAGGGCAAGGCTCGGTGGTGTGCAGACTTTCTTACCTCTGGTCAAGATGGAACGAGGGAATGGACAATGACATGGCAGCTACTAATGACTGATTAGGCTTCAGGGCCTGTGCGTGTCAGTGAAGGAACGGAACAGGCACCCTAAACCCTATAATCTTTCAAATTTCATACTGGTTACTATGACGATCCTTTCCTTCATTCCTACCCTGAACTGCGCCCCAACCCTGAACCCTAAACCCTAGGACCTATACTACAATTAGGGTTTAGGGTTGACGTCTTCATTTCTGGCTCACTGTCGATTTTCCCCTGAATCAACACGGATCCCTGTGAGGTCCCCGACAGTTGCCTCTGAAGCGATCATGTAAAGATTCTGCGGTGTAGCGAAGTATGCTCTAAGGGTCCAAAGACCCAGATAATAGGGCTTCAGAGCCCAAATACCATTAGTATTATAGTATTGGGCCCTCAAACCCTATCATTTGGGTCCTTGGACCTTGAGGGATGGGAATGGTTTAAACAAGCCCTGAACCCTAAACCCTAAACCCCTAAACCCTATACCCTACACCCTCATTGCAAGGACTTGGAGAAGCCGTTGGCCGCTGTACGGCCATTTCGAGATCAGCTGCCTTCATATGCGCCTTGCCACGTGGTTTTCGCTGCTGTATTTAGGGTTTAGGGTTTAGGTTTTAGGGGGGTTTACTGTGAATCCCGTAACTGTCATCCCCCACCAGATTTTTTTCAGATGTGATCTCAATGTGTCGCTAAGGGTACTCAGGGCCCTCCCATTTCTTGAAATCGAGCGAGTTCCCTTTGGCAACTTCGGAAGACCGGGGGGGGCTCCAAGTCTGATATATATATATACATACATATATATATATATCACCCTCTCTCTCTCTCTCTCTCTGTCTCTCTCTATCTACCTATCTATCTATCTATCTATCCATCTATCTATTTATCTATACAATATATATACACCTACGTCGGGCATTAAAGTCCATACAGATAGTACCTAAATTGGGCTAGTTGGAGCTCTGGGAGATGAGGGGCTCGCTTTCGGCTTTCGCAAACATAGGCCGGGCATTAACCTACTCTTACTTTGCCAGTACAAGAGCTTTAAACTCTTTGGGCTTCCTTATGTGGTCTCTATAGTGAAGTTTGAAGTTTTTTTGGGCCTGGTCATTGGGGAAGAGAGTTTACTTATGAGGTCCCCCTGACCTTCGAAGTTTTTCCAAGAGACAGCAACTGAAGGTGCGCATTGAGCAAGTCTTTCGCAGACGCTTCTTGGACAAGATCTCCACTTTCCTGAGCCTCCGCTGCAGGTTTTTGTGGTACTTGACGTATCTGCTTCAATCTATATAAGAAATCGTTTTAGGTGGACCCCCTACCCTGTAATAGTGACTACAAGGGATAATGGTAAGAATACTAGGACCCTCTTATATTCCTATTCTACCCTGAACCCTAAACCGTAAACCCAGCGGGGGGTCCTGCTAACAACTCGTATATACCCTCTGAAGATGCCTCGCCAGCACAAAAGAGGCGAATGGCATTTTGTTTCAGGGCCCACCGGCCCACCTAGTGACGTGACTTAGTGAGTTTCTGAAAATGGGGAGCCCGTAGGAACGCTGAAAGCACGCAGGGATTATAAGGGAATTATGGGGGTGCCTATTAGGGATGATTGGAGGGGATTCTCCTGACAACCTCACCAAATTTAGGCCGGAAGTGTTGCGCTGTGCACGCTGCGCTCTTCTCCCTCAGGGTCTGAAGACGAACATAGTTGGGACTTTCTGCTGCTCCTTCTATTCCTTGTGCTTCATGTCAAGACCCTCAAATTTCAGGACTTGGCTCGTTGAAGACCCTCATAGTTTAGGTCATCCTACAGCTGCCACACGGTGTATCTTAAAGGGTTTAGGGTTTAGGGTTAAGTCGTCCAGAATCCCTCAGGGTGTATGGCATTCTAGTATGACAGGGTATCAACAGACCCTACAAACTAATCCCTGAACCCTAAATAAGCCCTAAACCTTAAACAAATCCGAAAGCCTAAGCAAACCCTAAATCTCAAATAACCCTTAACTCTAGGCCCTAGATTTAGTGTCTACAGTCTATCCTAAACCCTAAACCCTAAACCCCAAACCCCAAACCCTAAACCCTAAACCAGGGAATCACTCTGTCCTCCTCTGGGACGGCCGCTGCCTGGAGAGTACCAGAAACTCGGCGCTTAGGAGTCGGCAGAAGGCAAAGGGTTTGGGGTCTAAGGCTTAGGGTTTAGGTTTAAAGTTCAGGGGTCAGGATTTAGGGGTTGAAGCCTTAGGGTTTAGGGTTCAGGATTTAGGGGTTTCAGGCCAGTGAGGTAGGGTTGAAGGCTTAATTGGTTAGGGTTTAGGCTTTAGGATTCACGATTTAAGGCTAAGGGTTAAGGGGTAAAGGGTGCAGGATTTAGGGTTTAAGGTCTGGGTTTTACAGTTCAGGGTTTAGTGTCCAAGGTTTAGGGTTTAGGGCTCTAGGTCTAAGGTTTAGATTTCTGTGTTCAGGCTTTTGGGTTTGGGAGTCAGTGTTTATGGTTTAGCTTTCAGAGTGTAGGGTGCCGGGTTTTAGGTTTAGGGATTGCGTTTCAGGGTTGTGGTTTGAGTTTAGGCTTCAGGGTTCAGGCTTTAGCCTAACCCCCTTAACCCTAAATCCTTCACAACCCTAAGGCCAAACCCTCTTCCTAGGGGGTCCCCTAGCAAAGCCGTTCAGGATTCAGCGTGTAGGGTTCAGAGATCAAGTATTAGCATAGTTTTGGGGATCCTTTGAAACTTTCGGGGTTTAGGGTGTAGGCTTGAGGGTTTAGGGGTCATAGGGTTTAAGGGCATCCCTCAACTAAAAACCCTAAGTGAATGTTTCCGAAAATTAGGGGTCGCTTTTTGGGGGTCCCCGTAATAAGTAAGGACTATAGTATTTTGAGATCTACATTGGGTCCCCTTATTCTTGGAAATTACCAAATCCTAAGCCTTGTACTCTTGCGGGTCTTGGAATCCTGACATTCTGCACAATCGTCCCCTTGTCACTTGGAAGAGAGATGAAGCAGAGGTAGCGCCCAATTTTGCAGCATTCTTTAACTTAGGGGTTCAGCCGTTATAGGGGTTGAGGCAATCCTATGACCTGGACCTTAAATCTTGGCAGCATTTGGCGACTCCGTTTTGCTTGTGGTTTGCTACTGCACTTTAACCCTTAACTCTAAACCCTAAACCCTAACCCTTAACTCTAAACTGTGTGGAGGTAAGGATTCAGAATGAGCTTCGTGGCTTCGGTTGAACAACCCGTTTTAGGGCCTGGGGTTTCGGGATACCACCCCCACCTCAACTACATCTCCCCAAAGGCTGCCCTTCAAGTGAAAGTATTGATGGTGGCTAACTGCGGCGACTTGACAGGGAACGCAAGGGGGGGTTAGTAGCTTATTTAGCCAAGAGCAGAACTTTAACCTTTTTGGGCTTTCTTTTTGGGTCTCTGTCAAAAAGTTTGATTTTTGTTCAGCCCTGGTTATTGGGGAAGAGAGGTATAGGGGATTCGTAGGAGAACTTATGATACAGAGCAGAACGGTAGCGGCTTGCCCCATAAACCCATATGAGTAATCAAACCCTGGTTAGCGTATTTGTAACGCTTGCGCATAGGTACCCTAAGTATCCCATTAGTACCCTTTTCCCTTTTTATTTTGGGGTCTCCCTATTAAAATTGACCATTAGGAAAAAGTGTAGTTACCCTTATTATTTTGGGGTTACTGGGGAACATAGTACCCCTGAACCTTCAATAAATTTCTAACCCTAAACCCTAAACCCTAAACCCTAAACACCAAGCCCTAAGTCCAAGTCTTCATGAAGTACTCTTTGCAACGCAATCCTAGATTTAGGGTTTAGGGTTTAGGGTTTAGGGTTTAGGGAAGGCCCTGTCGGAAGGATGCTTGTCTTGATATTTCCAGTGTTGTCTGGGGCTGTAGCTACGTCTATCCAGGATAATGTTGCGCTTCAGCACCTAACCAAGCAAACGAGGCGTGTAGGATTCGGGGTGTAGGGTGTGAGGCTCAGGTAGTCCTGTTTGCAGATGTCCTTGGGAAAAGAGGGCCACTACAAATTCTAAGCCAGAAGAGCGAAACCTACACCCTAAAGCTTGAACCCTACACCCTAAGCCCTAAATCCCCTGTCTAAGCCCTAAACCCTTAAACCCTAAATCCTAAACCCCAAACCTTAAATCCGCCAGCACAGGAAAGACTTCGCGGCCTGGGACCTTTATCAGGCAGCCATTCTGAGATGGTTTAGGGTTTAGGGTTTTAAGGTTTAGGTTTTAGGAGCATTAGAGCCCTCCTTCGGGGATTCAGGGTTCCGGGATTTGGGTTTTACCCTAAAGCACGATTTGCAGCTTTCACGGCGCAAATGCGAGCATTTTACAAACTGTAAGCCCGAGCATGATGCCCCTTGAGAGGGCTGATAAGGAGACTGATGACACAGATCTTCCACCGCCTTTCTGAACTGCTGCATTCCAGGATGTAGGCGACGTTGGGTAGTCCAGGATTTCCTGCATAAACAGCAGATTACGGATTAGGTGTGGGGGTTCAGGGCTTTTCAGACTTGGGTTATGCGTAGTCTAATTACCTATACATAAATGTGTACAATGTACTACTAGTCGTGTTCTATGGGAATTATAGGGCGCACCAAAGGATTCAGTTGCGATTGCATTCGAATGTGCTGGGAGACTCTATTTGGCCAGGGGCTGAGGGTTTAGGATGTAGGGTGGTGTTTGCGCAGGGACATGGCACTGTTGCACTGCACGTTTGTTACAACTCCTCTTCAGGTTAGTTTGCTGTTTGCATTCTTACTTGAGAAGGATCCAGCACAAAACCCTAAATCTTAAACCCCAACCCCTACCTGGACCCCAAAAGTATGCGAAATAATGGCCTTTATGGCCATTCTTCGGGGTTTAGGATTATTATTCTACCTACTTTTGGGGTTTAGGGAAACCTTAAGCCCTAAATCCTAAACCCTCAACCCCAAGACCTCTCATCTCTTAAAGCCTCACAAGGCAGCAAAAAGCCCAAATTCTGATTGGGTAACAACACAAATCCCAAACAAAATCGACCACAAAACCAACTCTTAGGTACAAAGCCCATTGTTATGGGTCCATTGGTGCTCTAGGCAAACGCTACTTGAATTAAACCCCCTTCTCCCCAAATCCTTGAGCACCAAATCCCAAACCCCTATCCCTGAAACCTAACCCCCAAAGGTTTAGGGTTTAGGGTTTAGGGTTTAGTACCAACCCTACCAAAGCCCTGAAGAGGTTCGTCCGGACTGGGCTCCATGTTTTCTCCCTGCTATCAAGCACATAAACTCTGCGCCTTAAGCCTTACCCTAGATTCCTCAACCCTATAGACGCAAAAAACTATACACCCCCGAACTTTCAAACTATAAAATCCTGAAATTAAATCCCATAAACGTCAATCGCAAGAACAGGTTGGCCCAGACTACACCCAGGAGCTTCTCTCAGCGGTGGGCGTTTGCCGCAGCGGCGCTGGGGAGGTAAGAGTCCTATTGCTGCAAAGGGTTTAGATTAGGATTTAGGGTTTAGGGTTTAGGAGTTTGGGGTTCAAGGTTTAGGGGTTTAGGGTTTAGGGATTTAGTGTTCAGGGGTTCTGAAGGGTCCTGTTTAGTATTCTCTTGAGGGACCATGGAGAATGCACTTTATTCAAGGGAGGTCCTAGCCAGAAAGAGAAGAACCTACCTTTTTGGGGGACAGGATTTTTCAACAAGTACCTATTTGTGTAGCTGTTTGGGTAGTTGAACAGCTTAAGTAACTTGATGGCAATCTGAAGCGTGAGGTAATTCAAGGTTTATCGATTAGTGTGTTAGCGGTTTTCGGTCTGGGTGATTTGAGGACTCAGGGTGTAGAGTGCTTCTCAGAACCAAACCATGCATTTCATTTCATTGCGAGGGTTCCCTTCAAAATCGGTCCTTTCATTTTGGTGTAAATAGGGGAGATATCTTTCCTGAGCGGTACTGGGAGAGGAAGCGTCCCAAAGATATTAACAGAAAGAATATGATGGAATTGGTAGGCAATCCCCACCAGATAATGACGATGACAATTACAAAGGCATGAAGTATTCAGGCATAGTTAAATCGTAGCCCGCATCGCCTTTCAGAGGTGTTCGTATGATCCGCCGACTTCCAACGTAAGTAGGGCTTGCAGTTAGCCGTACATGTGCTTGATACACAGTAGGAAACAGTACTCCTCGTTTTTGAAATCTCGGAGCCGAGGGCGTGCTGGCCAGCATACCTCACGGTGAGTGCACCAAGGTGGAGTGCGATGCGTCACGACTGGAAAGGGACACTCGCCAGGGGAAGATTGAAGGTCACTGGCCTAGCGAAAAGCCCGGGCTTGGGTGAGCACCCTTCTCTCTTGCCCTCGTTATTCTTGCAGTGCCTGCGAACCTTGCCAAAGAGGCTTCTTGCGATCGGGGCAGCTTCTTTGGATGTGTGCCAAGCTCAACGCCCAATTGCTCATGATTGCGGAAGTATAGTGTTCAATAATCTACCTTCATCCTACACCGTGCTGATGAGGACCTCAAAAGGACCTGAAGGTGCTTGCACCTACTTAGCCCCAAGCGGTAAACCCCCAAGCCTAAGCTCTCAAAAACCCAAGCCGTAAAGCCTAAACCCTAAAACCCCAGAACCCTAAACCCTAAACACCTAAACCCTAAAACCTAAAACCCTAACACCCTAAACCCTAAATCCCTAAACCCCTAAACCCTATGAGCTCCTTGCGCCTAAGCCTAAGGGCAATTGACCAAACAGTTGCCAATATGTTCCGCTTGCCATCCTTCCCCAGAGAGACCAATACCCCTTGATTAAGGAATAGGTTCAGGGTTTAGGGGTTAGGGTTTAGGGAATGTAGCGTGACTGGTACTACGGTCCTCAATATGATTTAAGCGATGTTCCGTAAATAAGGGGTGTTCCTCCTTGGGTCCATACTTGAACTATATAGCATAGTATACCCCACAACCCTCAACCGTAAATTGTTTTGCTATGTACTTGGATGCCCATGGGACTTGGTAACCACTTAGAATTGGGTAATTGGGTTTATAACCTTAATTATAATCCCCCTAAATGGGCTTATAGGGGTTACCCCAATTATAAGTAGGGTTCTAAGCCCGATTATAAGTAGTTACTAAGTCCCGTGGGCCTTTAAGTAGGCTCTTACCTTACCTCCTCGTGACCTAGCTTGTCAAGGGCTTTTAGTAGGGACTGCTAGAGCCCCGCGTCCCAGTACTTTGGGGTTTAGGTTGGGTACTGCCCCCACCCAGTAACAGACTATATTAGGAGTCCTATTAAGGGCTATATATATAACCATATTATAACTATGATCCAACTGTTACTGAGTGGGGGCAGTATCCAAGGTTTAGGGTTTTCGGTCTATCTAACCAGGTATGGCGGCTGCTTTCTCAAGCCGTACATTCTAAAGCCCTGAAACCCTATAGTCACCCTTAAGTAGGTAGCATATGGGATATGTAGGGATCTTATTATAATATACCCAAAGCCATATTCTATCTACCCTAAGCTCTGAATAGTAGTCCCCATTTTCTTTTCCACCATCCCTATATAACCCCCAAGATAACCCCTAATTTTCTATCTACTTAAGGAGGACTATAACCCTAAACCCTAAATATCCTAAACCCTAAACCCTAAATACCCTAAACCCTAAAACTTAAACCTTAAGCCTTAAACCCTAAATCCTAAACCCTAAACCCTATATTCGATCTACTTAAGTGGGACTATGAGCCCCAAACTGTGAGGCCGCCGTGCAAAGACTGCTGGACCATTATGTTGGCGAGGCAGAGGCAGCTTGGAAGTCATCTTTAGGTTCGAGAGTTTGGGGTCTTCCATAAAGGAGGGTTTGTATAGGGGATAAGGGTTTAGGATTCAGGGTTTAGGGGTGGGTTGGGGATGGTTACGGAACCCGTAAGAACTGGATCGTCAGCTAGGGCTTTTGCTAGGAAATGGAAACCAATACGTCCAGGACACTCCTAAGAAAATTCAAGCGGGATGGGTAGCCGTGGCCAGAATATGAGCTATAGTCTAAACTCCTAGCATCCCCCTTGATAACCACTATTGTTTTTTCCTATGTAATCCCCTATATGAGCTATAGTCTAAACTCCTAGTATCCCCTTAATATCCCCTATAGTAGTCCCCTATGTAATCCCCTATATAACCCCCCATTAAGGAGTTTAGACAATGGCTCATATAGTCACCCTTTGAGGACATTTAGATTATGGCTCATATGGCCGTCGGTGGTTCAGACCTTGGAGTTGGAGCCCTATGGCCATATGGGCTATAGTCTAAAC
>CAJNIZ010047389.1:0-30239 GCA_905231905.1 Symbiodinium pilosum | reverse complement strand
CCATAATGGGTATATATAGTTAATAATAGGGTTTCTCCAATATAGGAACTTAATTTAAGTTCCTTAACAGCAACCCAGATTGTCATGGTTTAGGTTTTGGGGTATAGGTTTTTGGATCAAGGTCTAGAGTTTAGGATTTAGGGTTTAGTGTTTAGGATGTAGAGTTCAGAGCTTAGGCTTTAGGATCTGGAGTTTAGAGTTAGGTTTTAGGTTTGAAGACCGCAGTCCTTAACGAGTGGGCTCTATGAGTCAGCTTAAAGTCAATGAGTTAGAAGGGGCAAGATTATTTGAGCTATACTCAAAAGTCCTAGCATCCCCCTGAATATTCCCCACGTAATCCCCTATGTAACCCCGTCTGTAACCTCCCTGAAGGAGTTTAGACTTTAGCTGATTTGGTCTTGGGGGCTAGCATGCGGAGGCTCGGCTCCTACCCTGACTTGGCTTTGGGCTAAACCCCGAATCTTAAACCCTAAACCATGCACCCCAAACCCAAGGGTTGATAATCTATAGGATGGAGGACTGAGAATCTTGGGATTTGGGGCCTGGGGTTTAGGATTTGGGGTTTAGGACCTCCAGGGTCTAAGACTTTAGGGGTCAGGATTTGGAGGATTTTGGGTTTAGAACCCTTAAACCCTAAACCCTTCTTGGGTCAAGGATTGACCAGGTGAAGGGTTAAGGGTTCAGGGTTTCAGGGGTTCAGTATTTGGTAGTTTTCCAAAATAAGCGGACCCTAATATAAACCCAAATATACTATAATCCTTACTATGGGGAACCCCAATAAAGTACCCCTAATTTTGGGAAACCCCCAATTTGGAGTTTCCGGGTTTGAGGCGCCCCTGCGAGCCTGGAGGAGCTCCTCTACGACCTGCCCCAGTAGAGGCGACGCCAGACCATCCTCTGAGCTTTTTTGAAGGGGTTTGGGGTTTAGGTTTTAGAAGGTCTATAGGGTTAGGGGGGGTTAGGGCTGAGGGGGTTTAGGATTCAGGGTTTATAGAGTTTAGGTTTTATAGGGCTATGGGTTTAGGGCTTAGGGGGTTTCGGGTTTTGGGTCCACAGGGTTTAGGGTTAGGCTTCATGGGGGTTCAGGTTTGGGGTTTATAGGGGTTTAGTAAGGTTCAGGTAGAGCTTTGGGAATGTGATATCACAAGCCTCACGAAAACCCCTACTAAGCTACATCAGCCTTTAGGTGGAAACCCGAACCCTAACTCCTAAACCCTATGAAGCCTAAACCTTGAACCCTAAACCCTAAACCCTAGACCCTAAATTCTATGAACCCTAAACCCAAGTCCCTAAACCTCAACAGGCAGAGTTTGAGCTTCTCATCCCCCAGTCCTCCCAGAGCGCGACCAAGTAGCTTCCTGTGGCCTCTAGGTGGAAGTACCTCATTGAAGGTCTACTGGGTTTAGGGTTTAGGGTCCGCCAGCGCAGCAGGCGCCCCCGCCAATTGGGGAGTTATAGGGATGATCCCTAAACCCTAAAGCCACCAAGACTCCTTCCTTCAAGACTCCTCCATGCACCGGGCCTCTTCTGGACCTCTTCTGGGCCTGTTCTGGGTCTCTTCTGGGCTTCTTCTGAACCTCTTCTGGGCCTCGTGTGGGCCTTCTCTGTGCCTATTCTGATCCTTGTGCATCTTGAAGCCAATTTTTCTGGTGACCGTTTAAAGCAACATTGTTGACTTTCTGTGCCTTTGGGAGCCAAATGTTGTGTTTTTTGTTTTTGGAACCAAGTTTTAGACTTTCTGTGTGCCTTTGCAAGCCAAATTTTAGGCTTTTTGTGCATTGTGTTAGCCTTTCTGCTTTGTATGTTGGAACCAAATTGTGGTTGTGACCTTGTAAAGCTAATTATTGCGTTTTTTGGAGCCAAATTTGTTGTTTTTTGTGCTTTTGGAGCCAAATTTTGGGCATTGCGAGCCAAATTTTTGGCTTTTTTGGCGGTTGGAGTTGTTGACCAAAATTTGGCCTTTCTGAGCCAAATTTTGGCTCTTTGTACCTTCTGGAGCTAGTTTCCTTTTGTGGGGTCCTTGCTTCAATTTACTTAAACCTCGCTGTGCTGTTATTGCTTCAATTTATTTAAACGTCTTTGCGGCCTCCGTGGTTGGATTTCCCTCATGAATTTGCCAACCTGCTGTCGAACCAGCTTTTGAATTCCTAGCTGCGCTGGCGCACCTAGGCGAATCCTTCTAAAAATTAAGGTTTGGGTTGCTGTTGAGGAACTTAGCTCAAGTTGCCATATTGGGGAACCCCTATAAATGCCATTTTCGGTAACTTAATTCAAGTTCCTTAGCAGCAACCCAGTCTAGGGTCTAGGGCAAAAGTTGGTCGTTCCACGGCATCGATGATCAGTATGAAGGGTGAATGCGGCATAGCCAGGGACAGACAGATATGGTGACCGCGAGAGTCCTAGATAACCACCGCAAGCTTCCAAGTGCTTTCACAATGGCGGTGCCCTACAGTAACATACCCTGCCCAAAGTTTGCTTAACAAATGCTATTCTGGGAACTCCCAAAGAAGGAAACCCACACTCACAATAATGGTAGGCCTTCAAACTCGAGGGACCTCGGGGATACCCTATCTACAAGGACCCGTGACCCAAGACCCAGAAACAGACTCCGCATGTGGTTTCTAAAGAACGCCTAGTGGCGCTCCTATAGATTTTCTTGTAGACCCTCTGTGTAAGGTGTGATTTCCTGGCTGGGCGCATGGTGGCTTCTTGCAGCTGCCTCGAAAGCGCAGATAGCGCAGAAGACGATAACACCTGAGAATTTCGCACAACAACCAAAGGGCTCACCAGTAGGATTTGAGATTTGGAGCCCCAAATCTCTAAACCCTCAACCCTGGCCCTAAGGTATAGGGGATTGTTGTCATGAATCATCGGGACTCTACAAGGATACGGTCAGGGCAGACGGGAAGTTCGAGGCTTATCATGGGTCCCTGGAGCTCAAGGGACGATTGCCTGGTCAAAGCTTCAGTGTTGAGTTTAGGGTTTAGGATTTAGCGCTTAGGATTTGGGCTCAAAGCCGAGTCTAGGGGGGATTCACCCTAAACCCCAAATAGTTTAAGGTTTGAAGGTTGACCGAACTCTGGACTTTTGACCCCGACTGCATCCTCATCCTCAATCCAAAGCTCTGAGCATCAACTCCTCAACCTTGAATACTTGCCCTGTATTCATAGGAGGCTACCAGCGCTAGAAAACCAATTCCCTATGTTGTATGTTCCTGGCTGACACTAAACCTAAGCCCTAAACCAGAAGCTTGTACCAACCGGTCGAAGAACAGCGTAACACTTTGCAGGTTAAGGGGCTCCGAAGGCTTTACAAACCACACCCAACAGTTTGTAGATGCTACGCTCCCTAACCCTAGACCATCAATGCTAAAGCCTGAAGAGTACACAGTATCTCAGCCGACTCTGCTGCCAAACATAAGCGAAGATATCTCACATCATGTCCCTTGTTGGGAGGGGAAGGGGCTTGAATGAGGAAGAAATGCTAGTTTGGGGCACACAAGTGGTCCGGATTTGCAGAAACTGCCCCAAATGCCGGGCCTCATCCACCACAGCATGGCCAAAGGCATCGAGGGCCGTGTTCGCAACATGCGGTGACAGCAATGGGCCTTTGAGTCTCGCTTTGCGCTGTTGCTTACCTTCTTCTTGAAATGGGTTTGGGTTGCTTTAGGCCGCATTGGGGTTTGAGGTTATTTTTAGGCTATGTAGGGCTACGGGTTTCAACTACTCATAGCACAGGCTCAGGGTTGATCACGATGTGCAACGGTATCTGCAAGTTGAAGCAGCGGAACTCAAAGGGTCTGGGGTTTACTGTTGAAGGTTTTCAACGTGGTGGCGGGATTTGTTGAAGATGTGGCGCGGCTGTTAAAGCTTTGCTTTCAAAGGTGGTGCGAGTTCCCCGTTAACCAGAGGGCCTATTTTGGACGATGCCATAGGGGACTGATTCGTCATATTCAATATACGGTAGTGTCCTTCGGGAAACTACTATATATAATCTTACATGTATATATAACTTATGTGCATGTATCTTGCATGAGCTGACATGCACCACCGCAGCAACGCGTGAAAAAGTATCTTTGAATCATTGCCACGTTCCAAGATCATTAAAGTGAAGCTTGCAGATCCTTTTCGCTGAGATTTGAGTTTGTTGGGGGCCTGTCCAAGGAGCGAAGACTTGCCGCAACATCTTGGGAACTGTCCTGGTATACATGAGCTTGCTTTCAAGAGAAGGGATCGGGAGCCCAGGAGCCCAGAGCTAACTTTCCTTCCGTTATCCCCAAGAAACATCATCGGCATGCGAAGCTGTCAAGTACGGGCTGTCGCGTTCCCTGCTGAGTGTGTCCGAAGCCCTGCACAAACGAAAACAATTCCGGCAGGGTTCAACCACTGAGGTACTAGACTCAAAAGCCCCCTTGGCCCCTACAACCGCATGGGCTCTTACACCTGCACGACGTGCATGGGGCTCCTTACTCAGTCTGCAGGATCAGTTTGCACAATAATGGAGTGGTGATATTTCCTTCTTGGGTTTAGGGCTTGGGGTTTAGGGCTTAGGCTCAAGGTTTAGGGCTTGGGGTTTTTAGTTCAGGCATTTCAGCATAGTCCATCGTGCACCCTGCAGGATTATTGCTCACCCTGCCTGGCAGTCGCGGAGCTTTGGGCACCCAAAGCCTCAGTCAGTTTTCGGGTGTGCAGCCAAGCTGGGGTTGGCAAGACAGAAAGAGTTCAGCAGCTACTGGGTTGCTGTTAAGGTGCCAATCTCCTCGCAGACCTCAATCCTAAATCCAAAACCCGAATCTTGAGACCCCGAGCCCGAATCTCCAACCCTAAACCCAGGTTTCACGCCTTACCCCTCCGAGAAAGGATCCCTAAACCCAAGCAGAGTCTGCAACAAATGTGTTTTTTTTGCTCTGGCCGTGCACCCGAACGTCTTGTTTCAAGCGTAGGTTTAGGGCAACCTGCGCAAATGGCTAGTTTTGAGCAATCATCATCCAAGGCTTAGAAAACAGGATGATGACATATACAGCGTAGGCAAAGGTTACGTTGCGCCGGTTCTCTGCTCTCGCGCCAGGGTGGAGATTCATATGTGAGCTATAGTCTGAACTCCTTGAAGGGGGTAATATCGGGGACTGTTACAGGGAGTTTATAGGGGGGTACTAGGACTTTACCCTCTAGCTCATATGTGGCTGCATTTGCAGCGCACGCGCTTGCACAAGGTTGGCTCAAACATACTTGCCATTGTCATCCCTGAGGGTTTTTGGGCTTGCTGTCTAGGGTGCTTAGGGTTTAGGGTGTTTAGGGTTTAGGGTGTTCAGAGTTTAGGGTTTAGGGTTTGAGGTCTAGAGCGTTTAGGGTTTAGGGTCTGGGGCCGTCCGCGGCTTCTTGGGCTCTTAGGTACGTCCGGGGTTTAGGTTTTAAAGCCGCTGTCATCCTACCTCTGGGGCCTCTTCGGGAGTCTGAAGATGAGAATTCGCAAGCATGGAATCCTATACCCTTAATAACCAAACCCTCAACCTCGAAACCCAGAACCCCTAAACCCTAAACCGCTAAACCTTAAAGTCTCGAGTCGAAGGGCGCCCGGCTCAGCTGCTGAAAGCGCTGGCGCCGCGGATCCCCAAAAGGGATGCGAACGCTGAAGGCCTGAACTGCGGGTTTAGGTTTTAGGGTTCAGGGGACTTCCATGGGGGCTGGGGCTTATGTTTAAGATGGTTACTTCCATAAATAGGGAACCACAATGTAGACTCCCAACTACTATAATCCGTATTATTGGGATCCCGGAAAACAGTACCCCTAGGATTCAGGCCTTATAGATGTTTGTTTATCATTCTTTGCTCGAGGCTACAAGAGGTTTGAATTTCAAGGAGCGCGGACGTGGAAGCCAGCCGCAGCCTGAAAAGTCCTGATCACGAAAATCCCACCTCTCGGAAGACACTATGCAGGAAAACCTGGGTTGCTCTCAAGGAACATAAAGCAAGTTACTGTACTACGTTTAATATGGGTATTAATCACTGGGTTTCTTTATTATAGCAGCTCAATTTAAGTTCCTTAACAGCAACCCAGACCAGTGCCACCATCATGCTCACCGTGTTGGACATGCCAGACTTGAGTTCAAGTAATCCAGCGGACGGGCAAGTGGTTGCGGTTTAGGGTGACTTCCATGGGGGTTGACGGCTTGGGCTTTAGGATAGGCTTCACCTGTAAGTCCAATGATCTACAGATTTAGGGGTTATACCTACTCTTAATTGGGATAATTACAATTCAGATGTAAGTAATTGGGGCCACAGAAACAGCCTAGGGTTCAGACATTGTAGAGCTCAGAGGGCTTAGGGTTGAGGCAGCTTTTGGGCTTAGGGTTCAGGGCTTCGGGCTTGTGGGGGTTTAGGGTTTAGTTTTTAGAGTTCAGGCTGTGGGGCTTGTAGGGGTTGAGTTGGGGCTGAGGGTTCGCTGCGAACCCCAAACTCTTAAACCACCTGAATGCTATGAACTCAAAACAGCCAATCTATAGCCTTAAAGTCCCAAAAGTCCTGAACCCCCCTCAAGCTCTAAACTCCATGTAGGCCAGAACCTTACAAAGCCTGAAACCATGCCCCTTAACCCTGTGTCCAAAACCCGGCAACGCTCTGAGCCCAAAATGCGAACCATGCTCTAAACAGAAAACCCTCACCTTGACTCCAAACCCCCAATCCCACCCTGAACCCTATACCCGAAACCCTAAACCCCATGCCCTTAACCCTAGACCCTACACCCCATATATATATATATACACCCTACATCATGGGAGACCCTCTGAGCCGAGTCGGCCACCTTCGCAGGACGTGCCGCGTAGCGCTTTGCTGCGGCCCGCAGCGCTAGGCACAGGGGCGACAGAGTAGGCGACAGGCGCCCGAGGGCCTTTTTGAGTTGACTTGGTAATGTACTATAGGTTACTATTAGGATAATGGAAAAGAAAATGGAAGCTACTATACAATACATTGCGGTTTCTACTAGGATAATGGAAAAGAAAATGGAAGCTACTATATGATAGTTTCCCAAAATAGGGGGACCCCAATATAGACCCAAAATATTATAGTCCTTATTTTGGGGACCCCCAAAAAGTACCCCTAATTTTGGGAAATCCCCATATAGTATATGGGTATGAGGCGGGGGCAGTTAGGGAAGCTTAGGAGGTAGTAAGGGGGGTATAGATGAGTATATATCATTTGTCTGATGCAGGGTTTGAGGCTTGGGGTGGTGCTCTGCGTAGGCTTCGGGTCTTAAGGCGAATCTCCCCCTCCACTAGATAGTGGTACTATAATGGAAGGAAACCGTCACGACCCGAGCATGACTACTGCCTAACTATCATTATTCCTTCTGATCACGAATGGTTGGGATGATATCCTCCCAAATATGCTTTAGGGTGTTTAGAGTCCCCCTCAAGTAGATAGAATATGGGGTATATGAGGATGTAAGTATGATTTCGACCAATTCCATATTCTATCTACTTAAGTGGGACTACTAGCGTTGAGGGTGTGGTGTCTGCAGGGTGTAGCGCGAAAAGGGAGGCTGGCCTTGTTAAGGTGTCCGATTCAGGCCATGTAGAGTCCAGGGTTTGAAAGATGAATGATAGGGCATTTGGGGTGTAGGGATTTAGGGTTTAGGGCTTGAGGGGCTTAGGGTTTAGGGGATTTGGCCGTTAAAGATCCACCTGTCATAAGACTGCTTGTCAGAGGTTTAATCCGGAGACACAATTCCTTCTGAGGTCAGTACGGTGGCCTCAAAATTCGGCCCAAATCAATACGCATTCCTCCACACCGAAACCTGATGGAGACTTAAAAGCTCTAGCTATCGAATGATGACAAAGCTTCACCCGTATTGACCATGTCCAGAGTCCTTAAACCCTAAATCCCTAAACCCGATCATAACAAGGGTACAAGGGGTGGCAAAGTGCGGCTTCCAATGTGCAATGAAGATGAAGTCCCTTAGGAAAGAGCCCAAGAAGCGATACCTACTCTCAAGAACCCACGCCCGCAGACCGCCCGCAGAAACCCTGACCCCTAAACGCCTTACCCCTAAACGGCTCCCAAATCCCAAGCGCCTGCAACCCTGCGCACAGGAACCGTAGCCCCAAGTCCTCTATCCTGAAATTTTAGTCCTCCGTGCAGATACTCTTAAATCCTCAACCCAAACCTAAAAACCCAAACCGTAAATCTTAAAGCCTAAACCCTAAACCCATTCAGCGCCTCCAGGTGAACCAGCATATCGCAGTCGTGTGAGAGCTTGCCATAGCCTGTGACTCGGTCGGGTCTGAGGTCTACTTGGCCCGCCAATTTCCTCCAGCTTGGTAGTCCGTACCCCACAGTCAGTAGGTGTAACACATAAGGCTGTAGGCGGTTGGGGTTACAGTAGAGTTCGCGGCTTTAGGCTTACCCCGCCGGGGCTCCAAATAGACCAAAGTGGTTACTATTCCTAGTCTGCAGGGCCCAACGTAGGTATCGTTGATACCTAGAACCTCCTATGTAGTTATAAAATTTTAACAAAGGATAAGAACCCCAAAAAAGAACTACACAGACGCCATTGTGTAGATTTGGGCCCGCGATTTAAGTCCCGAAGCTTTCTTTTGTGCCTGGAGCCGTCAACTCCAAAGGTTTCCGAACTTTCCACCAGTTACAGTCGCTTCGTTTAACTAACGATAAACATAAACCCTAATCACGTCTGAATGATCAAAAGGGTGAGGAGGGTGAGGATGACGGTAATCATAACCACTGATTCCTAAATGCATAGCCCTTCACTCCACTAGGGCAGAGCACCCTCCTCTATGCAACAGCTTGTTGCACGGTGTGATGGCACCCGCACCCAACTCATTGCAGCCGAACTGCTGGTCACGAAGTCCTTGCCACTTCAAGTGCTACTTGGAGGATCAGGGGACTTTGTAAGTAGGTTAATCATGGGGATATTTAAGGTTTCTGTATGGGTTATAGGGGTTCCTAACCTACTTACTAAGTCCCCCTGACCCTCCAAGTATTTTTCCATAAGGAACAAGGGCTTCTTAGGGTCTGGGGATGTCATGCTAAGGGCACGGATGAGAAACAATCTGTCCAGTGCACTCTTACACCCTTAAACCATAAGTCTGCTGGGGTTGAGGGCCTAGGGTTTAGGGCATAATTCCATGCTAACGGGCAAGAAGCTGGATGACGAAAGACATACTAGAGGACACATCGCGCACCTTCGCTGCGGTAAGACACTATAGTCCCCTTTAAGTAGATAGAATATGGCTTAGGGTACGTTATAATAATATCCCGATATATCCCATATTCTATCTACATAAGGGGGGGACTATACCCAGACCCTAAACCCACTATATATATATATATATTCTATCTACTTAAGGGGGGGACTATACCCTACCTTAAACCCTAAACCCTATATATTCTATCTACTTAAGGGAGGACTATACCTCCAAAGACTATAGCTCCGGTAGCCCTGAAACCAATCATCCTGAGAATCCTCAGCCCTAAACCTTCCTATGCTACCCTTTATGCTGGTATAGGGTTTTAGAGTTTAGGGTCTATAGGGTTTAGGGTTTAAGGTTTAGGGTTTAGGGTTTAGGGTTGCGGGTTTAGGGTTTTAGAGTTAAGGGTCTATAGCGTGTAGAGTTTAGGGTACTGGCTGCATACTGTGACAGTCTAGAAGAAGGGCCATATTCAGGGTACATATTACTATATTTCAAAATATTATCCTACAGTTACAGAGCGGGGGCAGTACCCAATTTACGAGATACACGCCCTAAGCCCTAAACTGAGACCTGCAAACCTTCAATCTTAAGCAATACCCGAAGAGGCAGACCTCCTGCCAGGGCAAGGACTCCGCAAAGGGATCAGAAGAAAGACAGGGATCAGAAGAAAGAAGGGATCAAAAGCACGAAAGGGATCATAAGGAAGAAAGGGGTCATAAGAAAGAAGGGGATTATAAGAAAGACTGAAGTTTTTAGGCTCTTTCGGGGTCCGGGGATCTACCTGATAAACCTGGAGCATAGTTCTCCGTAGCCCGACTGTACCTCCGAGAGTTTGAACTGGAAACACGTCAGGAGTTTACATATGGGTGGCTGTCCAAATTATGGTCCCTTTTTGGGTACCCTAAATATTAGGTGCTGTATTATAATAGGAACCCTAAACCCCAAACCCTTAAGCCGACAGCCAGGATAGCTTGGGGAGTTATGAGGAGGATCCCAAGTTAGTTCTTCAGGGTCATAAGGAGATCCGACGAAGGGCCTACTGGCATGACCTTGGTAGTTTCCCTGAATAGGGGGACCTCAATATAGACTCCAAAATGCTATGATCCTTGCTATGGGGACCACCAAAATGGTATCCTTAACTCTGGGAAACTCTAAAACGGTCTTTTTTTCACAGCATAAGTTTGATAGTCATGGGAATGACGTGAGAAGGCTGGCAGTAGTAGAGGCCATGTTACCATGTGCTTGTCTTGTGATTTGCTAATCGTTGCATTCGTAGCCTATTGGTACCTAAGCCGCAAAGTATGCAGAATAATGTATTTGTTTTTTGGTATGTTCTTGGACCATCCTTTCACTTCCGGGTAGCAACCCCAACCCTAAACCTACGCCCTAACCCTGAAAAACGACCTTCAGTCTGCGAAGGATTTCTGGTAGTAACCCTTGAGATCCAAGCATCCTTCGTACTCTCTGTCACGTTGGACATGTCTCTGCGCTTTGCAAAGGAAGCCTAGGGCATGTTAGACTTAGATATTGGGTTTAGGGTTTAGGCATACTGGGTTTAGGGATGTTGGATCTAATTTAGGTTGTAAGGATTTGGGGTTCCAGGTGTAAGGTTCAGGGATAATGGGTTTAGGGATATTGGGCTACCGAATGGTATTCATACTTGTGCTTAGTTGGATGCAAACCTAAAGCTGTGCATATATCTAATCCCCAATCATCATTCTTTGCAATGGTCCGCCCATTACCCTAAGCCCTAAACCCTAAGAGTACAGTTAAAGGTACATGGTTTCCAACTTAAAGCTAGGGACAGATTTTGTGTTTCGTGCTTCAGTCTACATGGCTTCTTTACATGGCTTTTTGATTGGGCTGATTTGTCTTCGTAGTTAAACAGGCAAGACAGCCTTCAAACTCTGTTGGGGACCCTCCAGAAGCTCGGGGTCGAATGACTAAGTCGGTCGGTCAGTTTGTGCTGGAAATTCGTTAGCCTAAGTTCATCGGCCCTATGGCTGACTTTCCATGATGATTTTTCATCGTGGTTATGATAAATGACGATTCTGCCGGTAGACGCCGAACCTTCAAACTCGCAATGCTTACAACCCACATCACCTACCTGTAAACTCGAAGCCCCTGCGCCACAAGCTCCGACCCCTGTAGAGCTAGCTATACCCCTTCCCCCCGCCAAAAAAAAAGACTCTAGTGCTTTGAGAAAGGGTCTCATGAACCTTCCATGTTGGGGGAGCGTAAACCTTGCAACCCTGAACTCTGAAGCCTGACATGTAGACGCTACATTAACTCTGAAGTCTAAAGACGATGGCCTCAGCCCTGCAACCCCAAATACCCAACTATAAATTCTGGACCCTAAGCCCTTAACCCTAAAACTTTGAAGCCTGAACCCTGATCCCTAGACCCTAGACCCTAATGGCTTCTTAGTAGCCCAAATGTCCTCAATGGCCTCGCTGTCCACCTGTGGCAGCCCAAGGCCCAAACCGTACCCTATCTATCTTGCAGGTGGTTGGTAATGAGTGGAACATAAACTGGAGCCTACCTTGCTACATAAGTGCTTCAGAATCTCCAGTTTCAGGTGACGCTTTGGTTTTGGATTTCGTGCTGCCCGGACAGCAAAAAGCACGCCGACCATGCAGTCTGATTTGGTTTTTAAGCAGGTACGGCTTCTGATACCGTTTCACGGCCGCTTAATTCCCAAGGATTTGACTCGTGGTTTGTGAAGGAATGGAGACGAAAATCGAATCTACCATGTTTTCGTTCTAAGGTCTCGTTGATCCCAGGTGTGGAGATAACCCTAGGTACCCCAAGAGAGGACAGAGTACAAGCCTCCATGGCCAAGTAGCTTTGTACCCGGGTGCCTTTGCTTGGGCTAGAGTTTTCCAATCCCCACCTCCCCACATGCTCAAACCTATCCACTAGGCCCTAAATCTTGGAACCCCGGAGGATCTTTCGCACTGCACCTGCGGGGTGCACTGCGGTGGAGCGGCCGCCACATGTGGAGACGTGCGCGGCTCCTCTCTTGCAGGTCTTTCACAATGGGGGGATCCTTGAGAACCCCAAGGATGACACAAGAAACATGGGGGCTTCCTAATTCTGGGCGTTACGGACGCTACAGCCCTAAACCAAAACCCCCGCGGCTGTTTGAACATATTTTACAGTTTGAAAAGAGTAGTTTGGAGCCATGATCATGACTGACATTCCGATAGCCAGGGTCAGCAAACTTGACAACATTACGACAACCGCACTTTTTGAGCGGTGTGGGATTGGAAAGAACACCAGACGCGTAACCTTATATGAGGGCTCGATGCTCGGCAACACACCCGGAAGATGGCGGCATGATTACACGTCGTTTTGATGGTACTTTTTTGAGTACATATCATAGCCACAATCGCAGGCATCACGCGGAAGAGGTGGTAGGTACAAGCCTCAAGATAGGGTTTTTGCGGTTGCAACTTCCGGGCATATTTGGAAAATGGCCTGGTTCGAAGTCGTGACCCAACAGAATCCTAAGCCATAAACCTTGAACCCCAAGCCAGTTTCCGAAACGCGAAGAAGCAAGTGTCCCAACACTTCGATTGTTGAAATTTCCTGCAGCTCTGCCAGCTCTGCTGCAAGTCATGGGACATCAACTGTTCATAGTATTCCGTGCTGTTGATAGCATTCATTTTTTCATATTGCTGCCGAAGTGTTGATTTATTATTGTCAATTTTTCATGAGAATTTTGATTACTTTGGGTATCTGCCCCGCTCTAAATCCAAGGCTCGAACCTACCCATCCGCCCATTTCCTGCACTGGTCCCGTCTCACAGGTGGATTCTTCCACAGTGTCGGGCGTGGCCTCTGGGAAATGTCTGCTTAGGTTGCGGCGTTCATGGTGTAGGGTTTCCGGCAGGGGGTTCAACTGTTATTGGATGCATTCCGCCTCGCTCATAATACGCGTCTGGTTCACGCAAGCCAATTCACATCTTTGATGGTTTTTAATTATATGACCCACGTATCGAAGTTTGAACCCCAACTCGTAAGCGGTTCCTCCTACCATGGTTTCATCCTTTGAACATCTCAACCGCATGCTCGAGCTGTTCTAAAGCAAGAGCTTAAGCGTTTTGCGATGGGGTTTTCTGGGATATATTCGGGCGCAAGTTACCGCAAAGAGCTGGACGTGGCGCTGCTTTGAGTCACGTACAGTGATAGATATGCAGCTTTCGGAAAATTAGAGATAAAGGGCCAAAGTATAATGGAGTGTGTACAAGGTTGCCCTATTTCTGGAAGCCTTCATATTGAGATCAAGTCTACATGCTGCAGGCTGCGGCCTTCCAAGTTGTTCAGGACGTCCACATTCAGTCAGCGACGGAAATTGTTGTTGTTTGGAAACTCCAGATACACATTTTTTGTCAAAAAGCAAGACCTTGAGCTCTCCAGCTTTTCCAAACACTGTGAATTGCCAGGCTGGCTGTTGCAAAGCATTTGGAAGAGCAAAACTCAGAAATGGGAGCTGTTGGCGGCGCAGGCAACATGAAAAGGACGATCATGAAAGTAGTGTTGACGGAATTGCTGAATGTCATCTCACGTGCAAAATCTTCAAAACTGCCCGATCGTAACCAGAAGTGAAAGCAATCATGGCAGTCTCGCTGAGAAGTATAACGCCTACAGAAGATGGCAGCATTGAAGCATCAGCTGGCTGAATTTTCGTAATGTTCGATGCTTAACGAGCACGTATGCCTGAAAGTATAGCTGAGGAGATAGATGTCAACACTTCCAAATCATTAAATAAGGATTTACTGATGTAGGGCCCCAACCTCAACTCATACGCGCATGTACACATGTACACCTACATTTTTATATCTCTCTGCAAACCCCTTTGAAGGGACATAATTGCATCCCCATAGAAAAACCTTTACACCGTCAAACCCTAAACTGCAATCCTAAGACCATCCTTCGACTAACTGGCGCTCAAAGGAGATCGGGGAGTGGATCCCTATAATTACGCTTAAGGGTTTGGAGTTTAGGGTTTTGGGTTTAAAATGGTTTAAACTCTAAACCCTAAACCCACATAAATTAACTACCATAATGCGTTTCATATTTACTCCCCAACTCCCTCTTAAGCACCAGTGGGTAGCCCCAAACCAGCCTCTGGCCTAAACCATGCAAAGGACAGGCCAATGAGGCTGAACTGGCTGAACCTTACAATGTAAGCCTTAGTACTGGTTGATGACTCTTTTGAGCCCTTGGACAGAATTTAAGAAACATGAGGAATCTGAAACGGGTAACTGATCTCTGATGGTTGGGCATTGTAACTGCAGTATAGCTATAGAATACTTGCCTGCCTTTGTCTGTGGCCCTCAGGCGCGCCAAGCTCGCTTGTGTAGACCGTGCTACTTAACGAATCGGCCCTTCAAGAATCACCAAAGATAATTAATAGGCTTCCACTGGGAAAAATCCGCTTCAGTGGGGGCCTGATTTCGGTGCACAGTTTGCCCTTTCATGACTGTAGAAGACCTATGGAGGACTCACATAAGCTTCCACATTCCAATGCTTGATGCCTTTTCCTCCCAACGCCTGGGCAGAGGTATCTGTAGAAGTCTTGGCTGAGGTCTTAGTTTGCTTTGGCTTCATCGGTCAGGTGTACCCGAAGGGCTACGGCTATAGGGATACGCGGAAAACGGGCGGAGATCAATGATATTGAATAATGGCATGTTTTTGACAATTTGTGGGGGTTGGGGCCACTGTGTTACCTACTTCTGAGGTCCAGATAGAGACCATGAACCCCTTCAACAGAGCCTATGAGCCTGCGAAAGCCCGCCAGACTATGGTCTCACAGTTCTTGCACCCTGCCACCCGTTGTCCGAGACATACACGCCTGAAGCCCATGCAAATCCTAAACCAATTTAAAACCCATTGAAAAACAATGCAAATGCGCAGTTTGCTAGACTCCTCCCACTCTGTCGCAATAGATACTTTAGATGGGACGCTTTCGATGGGGTCCTCATAGTGAGCACTGAGCATGCTCCTGCCTTGTAGGAAGAGCCGCTAAAACCTTCCCTCCTGCTCTCCGCATTACAGCCACGAAGCACTTATAGTCCCCCTGAAGTAGATAGATAATGGGTATATGGGGATCGTATTATAATATACCCAAAGCCATGTTCTATCTACTTAAGGGGGAAAGTACAGTTTCGGGTTTAAGTGTAAGATAAAGCAAGCCTCCTGCAGGAGTACACAAAACCTAGATTGCTGAGACTGCTTTGAACATATAGTCCCCCTCAAGTAGATAGAAGATGGCTTTGGGTATACTATAATAAGACCCCCATATACCCCATATTCTATCTACTTAAGGGGCACTTTAACTTCTAACCCTAAACCCTAAGCCTCCAGAAGTCCTCAAAAACCAACACCATGAATGCATCCAAGATCTAGCAGCCCGCAGCCTCCACAGCCCTAATCTTACCTGTGGTTCAAATTGGAGCAGTGGATCAGTCCCCGATAGTGTAGCAGTTTCCATATCATTTCCCATGCCAGACTATGTCCCTGCATCGTCGCTACATAACCCTAGTCTCGATTCGCTTTTCAGTCCCTCATTTCCTGCCCCCAAATCCTAGGCCCCAGATAGTAGTTTTCATTTTCATTCCTTCACCCTAAACCCTAAACCAAACCCTACACCTAAACCCTAAACCCTAAACGTTAAACGCTAATTTTAAAGGCTAAACACCAAGATTCTAGGACCTAGATGATGGTTTCTGTGCGCTGTTTCCAGTCCTTCATTCCATACTGACAACCAGCAAGTAGTCACCTCAACCGCACAGTAGGGCCCGCTATGGTGGGTTGAGTTAGGTTAGCTACTGTGGATGGAAAGTTTGCACCATCTTGAATACTTTCTACCCAAGGAATTGTGGTAATTAAACCCCAAGATTAGGAGCCTATGGCCAGCACATGATGATCACAGCGTCCTAATTGTGGGTGTTGGGGTTACCAAAGTACTATTGGACTCCTAACTGGTGCCTCATTACTCTTCAGCTTTTGAAGCGTTTCTACATGTGGCATGATTCGGTATGCGTGCGACAAGTCTATTGCCGGCAGGTTAGGCGAATAAAAGATGAGCGCCGTCAAGCTGTAATGACCGAACAGCCTCAGCCTCTTGACTCCTAAAGCTGCAAACTCTAAGCCCTTAACCTCTACCCTAAATCCCCGAACCCCCCTGCAGCCACAAACCCCCCAAAAACAAAAACCTATTGACAGACCAGAAGCCTAAACGGTTGAAACTTTCAAATGACGCAAACCTTGCACCCCCTAATCCCCAAACCCCCTAGTCCCCAAAACCCTCCAAACTCCCAAACTGTAAGCACACTTTTCTTGCAAGAGTTATTCAGCATAATACCCCAAACACGCACCCCTCAATCTCGAAGCATCACCTCAGAATATGGACGGCAATTACAACATACCCCTTAACTTCTTGTAGAGGTAGGTATCCATTGGGGTTCGCTGAACAGTGCTTGGTCTCATGTCCAACCTCCTGGTTCTCAGTAGGGAATGAGGGAATATAATCCCTTCATAGCCCCTATATACTACATGTCCTTATTCCCTACCAACCCAAAAACGCGAAACCCTTAACCCTATATAGGTTAGGGCATATGCCCTACTAAGCCCCAGCCAACCAAAACCCAAAACCCCAAACCCAAAAACCTAAACCCTAAGCGCTGAAACCCCCAAAACCCTGAAACCTTGAACCTTCTTCGACGAGCCTTGACGTGACTTTGCTGGGGGAGCTCCTTCTGAAGCAGTGAACGAAGCTGCTCGGCCTGACGACATGGGTTCCTTGTCAGGGACTACAATACGGACTAATTACACCAAACTACAAGAGAAGCCCCTATGTCCGCTGTTAAAGGGTCAACAAGGCTAAGTTTGACAGTTGCTCATACTTATAAGCTATGTATAGTCTCAACCCCTGGTATCCCCCTTAACAAGCCCTATAATAGGAACCATAGATAGTCACTCATATAACCCACTTGAAGGAGTTTAGATGATGTCTCATACAGCATTTCATATCAACACAGCAAGCATCTGGTTTGGCGTCTGAGCCGGCACAAACTCATCCAACACCTATGTCGTGACAAGAGTTACGCAAACAAGCCCTTACTAGCCAAAACCCCAAAACAAAAGCAGCAAACTCTGACCTCTAAACCCACATGTCGAAACATCCTGCCCGCTGACGAATAAATCCAATGCCTAAGCCCCAATCCCTAGACACCGAAAAACCTCATCCCCAATATGATTCGCCAGGGCGGCCTGCTGAACACCAAGCAAAGGCTCTACCAGGCATCCCGCAGAATTAGTTCCTCGTAGTGGTATCTGAGATGAAACAATATATGTTTTGACTTCTGCTCAGCCTTTCGAATATAAACTGAACTAAAGCTGAATTGAGGCCTCCCTTTGTTATGAACGTAGTTGTATGTGAGCCAGTACGAACCAACCATCAAGACACAAAAAACTCTAGAGATTTTCCTCGCCACCTCAACGGTGTTTCCATGCTGAAGCCTGCATTGCTGTTTAGGATTTAGGGTTTAGGTTTCAGGTTTCAGGGCTGAGGGCTATAAAATCCCAAATAACTTGTAGTGCAGCCTCGGGGCAGGAACTTCCACTGTGTCAGCGTCAAGGTCACCCTCTGGAAGCATGAGGCTGCGGTAGCGGACGTTGACATTCCTGGGGCTTGAGCTGTAGGGTCCTAAGGGTCTAGGGATTAGGGCGTAGAGGTTTAGGTTTAGCGCTTCTACAGGGTTTGCAGCTGACAGGGCCTTGAGTCCAGGACATTGATATTACTCGGGGCTTGTGTGGCATGATGACTACTGTGCCGTACAAAATGCTATGAGATCAGGATGTTCCTGTGCTGATATACGTCTCTATGACTTTGTCCGGCAGTTCACTGTCTCGTGATGTTTGCTCGTACGCTGTCTCCTCTTCCGAGGCAGAGGATTCTGCTGCGTTTCGTGCTCCCTTCATGAGCCATGCTCATGAGTCTTTTTTCCTGCCCTTACCAATGTATCACAAACACATATTGAGATGCATTTGGTCAAAACTAAGGGGATCTTCTTGGCTCGAGTGTGTGCTGTACTAGGCCATTAGACCAAATGGAGTCCTCGGGAAACTACTATAGAAAGGGGTTATAATATAGGGGTACCCTATAGGGACAATGGAAAAGAAAATGGAAACTACTGGATTATGAGAGGATCTTGGCAACTTCGACCATGGAAATTGGAACCCTGACGAGACTCTGAGCCGACTACAAGAATCCAAAAAATTGGCGCCCTAAACACTAAACCCTTAACCCTATAGTCCCCCTTAAGTAGATAGAATATGGGGTATATGGGGATCTTAATATAATATACCCAAAGCCATATTCTGTCTACCTAAGGGGGGACTAGAAATCGGTTGTCATTAAGGGGAACCCTTGCGCCTCGAGCCGCTCGTCGTGGTTTGCAAGACGGGCGGAAACACATACCACGAGCAAACTCCAAGTTCGCATGCAAACTTGCATAATCCTTGGGAACCCAATGAACCCCCTAAACCCTAAACCCTAAACCGCATTCTTATAAGCCCGGGCTACATGGACGATTATGGTTTCATGCCCCATCTAGCAACCAACCTGAGACCCTTACATACTTTGGGTTTAGGGTTTAGGGTTTAGGGTTTTTTTGGAGCGTCCTGTGACCCCGCTCCACGAGCCATAGCCTTGATGGCTCTAACCTTTAGCCCTAAACCCGGAACCCTAAACAGGCTCTGAGAGCTTTGCAAGAAGCGTCCTCTCATCCCCAACCACTTCCTCGTCCCAATCACCCAGCAAAGATTAAGGCTTGGGGTTTATAGCTAGACCTCAAAATTATGTAGAATAATGTCCCTTTTGGCAATGTATAGGAGCTTTGAATGTTGAGTCACGAGTTTGCATACTTCTGGGGCTTGGGGCTCAACTTCCACTAGCCCAACTTCTTCTAAGAGTAGTGCTAGGTAGACGAGGCTCTGAGTCAGCGTCCAAAACCATGTAACGCCACATTGCCTTGTGTGTTCAGGCTTTGCGCTTGTCATGAGCAGAGCAGGTGCAGGTGCAGGTCGGAGACGGTTCAGGGAAAAAAGTGTTACTGTTCCAGGCATGCCTTTCAGCTTCCGAAAATCGAGGCTCTTCACCCCAAACCTTAAACCCTTCGTCGAGATGCAGCGGCATCACCACGTCCGCGCCCATGTAGTTCTTCACCGGAACTAAGTCAACCACGAGTGAGCCTTCCTGAAACTTACAGGGATATAGTACTTGGAGGGTCAGGGGGACTTAGTAAGTAGGTCAAAAATGGGGATATTTAGGGTTACTATATGGGTTATAGGGTTATGAACCTCCTTACTAAGCCCCCCCCTAGGGAATCAAGACATGTAATATCGGGTTTAGGGTTTAGCGTTAGTAGCGCATAAGGCAACATATGATCCCTATGCAGTATATTCCCATATTCCCTAGTAGCCCCTAGCAAGTCCTTATGGCTCTGAGTTTAGGAGTTCACGGTTTACAGCGTTACGGGTTTGGAGTTTATTGTGCACAGGGTTTTTGGGCCTTCAGGGACTCAGGAGTGCAGCTTGAAGCGCAGCACTGTTGGTGCGAAGTTGCTGCTGGCACGAATTCTGGGAGAGTTGAAGCACAAAGTTCAACAGCAACTCCTTGACAGACAACTCCACCATCAGTTTGGTAATTGCAGACTCTTCCAAAACTGCGGAACGCCACCTTCAACATCTTGAAATTTTCATGGACTGCAATACTGTGTTGTTCTCTGCTGCACCACTCACATGCAGCCTCACCTGGCAGAAAATGAAAACTAAGATGGAATTAGAAGCCTCAGTTACACGCCCAAACCGTTTGAAGCATGGCACTGAAGCTCTGAAACACGGCTGAAAGGCCTAGAACCTTGGATTTAAGGCCTAAACCCTCAACCCTGAACCCTAAACCCCTAAACCCTAAAGCCCCAAACCCTAAACCCGCAACCCGAAACTCTCAGCTCTAAACCCTTCGTCTGACTGACACGCTCACGGCCACTCCCTCCACCATCCCTACTGTTCCTGGTTTTAGGGTTTACCGTATAGGTTAAAGGTTTAGGGGTTTAGGGTTTAGGGGTATAACTTGCATCAGACTCCATGTAGCCCAAAGGAAGGAATCCTCAGCGTGCCCTCTGCATGGATGCTAATTAAACCCTGAACACCCATCATGGCACCCTAAATCCTAAAACCCTAAACCCCTAAACTCTAAAGCCCTAAACCCTAAGCCCTGCACGACTCCTGCATGTAGAGGCTGTTCGCCAAACAGGCGCCGCTAACAGCGACCGCTGCATCTGCAGCTGCGAAAGCTGCAACTTGCCTAAGGATGTATAGGTTTTCAGGGCTTAGGGTTTAGATTCAAGGCCTTGCGCTTCAGCCTTTTGCCGCGTTTCGGGCTTGCGGGGTTGGAGATGCAAGGTGTACTGCTTCCGGGGCCTCAAAAAGTAAGAGCAACAAGGATCGCCACATGTTCAGCACATAAACCAGCATCTCCTCCTGCTCCTTCTCATCATCATCACTGAGAATGATGGTTTTATGGCTCGTAGGGCGTAGCACTTTTGTGAAGGCGGCCTGACAAGAATGCTAACCAATTAACCAAAAAATCTATCCCAAACATGATAAGGAACAACATTAGAGTCCAGCTGAGTGGAAGGTTCAGCCTATACCCGCCAGAAAACTCCAAAGCATTTTTTGGAGTAATGTCTTTCCCTCATTACACATCGTCATGAGGAGTTTTCATATAAACCCTAAACCCTTACCCCAAGGGGTGGAGGGTGTTTGCAATGATCACTTGCTGGTTGCTAGTAGGACAAGGATCCCTAGAAGCCACTATGTTTAAGGTTTAGGCTTCAGGGTTTTGCAATATGGTAGTTTCTACTTTTTCAACTACTTCATTCCGTACAAACAACCAGCAAGAGATGAGGGCAACGCATTCTAAGGTCAAAGGGCATCTCTGGAAATTGCATGGCACGACTTGGTCGTGGAATAGCTGTAGTGTTCGGGCTTGGGGGCAATGTGCCCGAGTGCTAAGGTAAATGGCTGGAGGGGTTAGACACAAAGCTTCCAGGCTTTGCTTTGTGAGAGCCTAGTAGGGCGTGGCCAGTACACCAGACTCTCGGGTTTTGGAGCTACAGAAACTTGAGGCCTCATACCGAGATTCCCTGATGTCTTCCTCCCCTAAACTCTAATAAACCCTAAATGCTAAACCCTAAACCCCTCTTGGGTTCCTGAGACTCTAAGTCTGGCCTGGTCTGTCTGAGCAAGATAGGAGTCATACACTGGGTACTGCCCCCACCCTGTAACAGTCTATATTAGGGGTCCTATTAAGGGCTATATATAGCCATATTATAATTATTACCCAGCTGTTACTGAGTGGGGGCAGTACGCAAGTCATACATCTTGTAACCAAGACAGGAGAAGGACGTGTGATAGCTTCGAGGCTTTTCCATTGTGCGCATCCCTAAGTTGCAAGCACCTGTTTGTAGTTAGGGTTTAGACTCTAGGGTTTAGGGTTGTGCCCACGGCTCCTGTGTGGAATGATGCAAAGGAAGGGACTCGACTAGCACTTGCTCATCAGTATGCATGGACGCCCTACCGTAGGGAGTACATAAGCCATGAAATTGTATCATGAATCATGGGTTCAGGGTTTAGGGCATAACCACATAAAAAATGCAAAAAACAACAACTGTTAGCTACAAAAGTGTTTCCTATACTCCCTATGCAGCTACATTGGCCGGAACCTCTTCCGGGAAAATTTCTAGAAATAAGGGTTACCAGTACGTAACCCCAATATCCTACAGTCCTCATTTTAGGACCTCCCCAAAAAAGGTACCCCCAAACCCTGAAGGTGAATGGTAGCAGGCCCCAAACCCTAAACCCTAAACCCCAAACCCTAAAGCCTAAACCCCAAACCCTTAACCCTAAACCCCAATCCCTTCACCCTAAACCCAACCTGCCATACACAACACACCCAGCTGAAGGCGGATCTCACAAACCCCTTGGTCATCACTTCGGGTTTTAGGGTTCAGGGTTGTTGGTCTGGATTTTTGGGTGTAGGGTTTCGTGTTCAGGCTTTAGAGGTCAGGGTTCAGGGTTCTATGGTGGTTCTTAGTCGGGAATAATGCAATATAATCCCTATCTACTATGTTCCCTATTCCCTACTAAGAGCCAGCAAGTCTAGAGTAAACCCCTAGACCCTAAACCCCTAAACCCTAAACCCGAAACCCCAAACCCTAAACTGTAAAGGGTTGAGAAGTCCAAGCCGCTCTGCAAAGGACAAATCCTCACAGTAGATGAGCCTCACCTGGGACAGTGTAGGTTTAGGGTTTCGGGGTTCAGGGTTTAGGGTTTACGCGAAACCCTAAACCCTAAACCCTAACCGGTCACATGTTTGGGGCTTTGGGCTTCGTGCCTGGGGTGTAATGTTGACCGCACATTAAGGACTAGTCCCACATGTATCAAAACTCGCCGGAACACACTTATAACTCATAACTAACAAGAACCCCAATTATGAAAGCCCGGCATTTTTTCGGGACAACGGCTTTCAATAGATGTATTGCAATTAGTTCAAAATAGTCTTTCGAACCAGCATTTTGGGCATTATGAAAAATTCGTGGGCTCCCCCAGAACGGAGATACATCAATGCGAGGCGGAGGGGGTTTTGGAAATGCGAAGATAGGGTTACATATATGTTCCGAGTTGAAGCACCCCCAACCTGAACTGAACTCTGCACCCTCAACAGCATACAGGGATATGATCCTCCTATCATCCCTGTAGACATATGGTACAAAGACCAAACCCTAGACCCTAAACCCTAAACTCTCTAAACCCTAAGCCCAATTAATCAGGCCCCCCACATTACACACAGTAGGTAGCTTGATAGGCCACCCCCCTCCTTAGGGCCCATTAGGGGCTATTGGGGCCCATGGGGGCAAAAGGCGCCTATGTCAAGCCTATCAAAAGCACGCAGGAGGACCCGGAAATCCTAAGCCCAAACCCTACCCAGTTAAGGGTTTAGGATTTATAGGCTTTAGGGTACAGTGTTTAGGGTTTAGGGTCAGAGTTCCAAATAATCACATACTTACCGAATCCTGGACTGCAGGTACTATTTGGGGTCTCCCAAAACCAGGGGTACGTTTGTGGCGGCCCCCACTGTGCGGATCAAACTAATTTGGGGCCTATTTTGGGGTCCCCCAAATAGGGAAACTACCCTAAACCCTGAACCCCCACGCCCTAAACACCAAACTCAGGTTCCAAATTATTGGGTACGCGGACCCTCCGGTCTAAACTACGTCATCTGCCTCAGACGTGCCCGGCAGCTTTCGCAGGGCGCCCTGCACCTGCTTGACATCGGTTTGGGGTTTAGGGATTTCTGGGCTGGGCTTTTGGGATGTGAGGTCTAGGATTTTAGGTTTCGGGGGGTTGAGGTGGATAAGGTCAAACAGTTAGGGTTAATGGGGGTTAGGGGTTTAGGGCATTGGGGCTTAGGCTTAGGAATCGAGAATTTGAAAAACATGATGTCCTACATTGTTGATAGGGTAGATACTGCAAATCTCTATTTTGAGAATTACCCGCGTGGGCGTGTCCTCAAGTAGAGCAAGTTATGAACAAGCTGAGGAGTAGTGGCCCTGAATACTCGACACCAACACCGTGGCAGCTATAGCTCTGCGTATTATTCCGACGAGTTGACTTCGTGTCCAGACCCGATTCCCATGCCACCCTGTACCCTGTGATCACTAAACTGGATCCCGCAGGCCACCAACATCATGACTCGATCCCTTCACCTTCAACGTCACAAGGATCAATATACCAAGGCCGGAGAAATTCATTAAAGCTGCATAACCTGAATATCCCTGAACGTACCTTCTTTCAAAACCCAGCCCCTTGCCTCAGCAAGATTCGCAATGGTGCGACGTTCATGTCGGTCAATGAGCAGCAATCCACCAGGACGACTTGCCCTTGCACGCTTTATGGACGCCAAGTTCATGGACAAAATCCTGCACGATCCTAAGTATACTATTCCTCGGATTAGCCTGTCAGTGCAAGTAGGTTCGCAGGGTTCTATGTGTAGATGCTGCAACAAGGCTTTTTTGTGCGGAATGCCTGTGGACAGCACAAGCATCTTGTTTTCCTGTCTGAACCTCGACTAAACCCTACAATGCTTCGGAGCCAGGAGCCCAAAAGAAGCTTGAAGCCCAAACAAATAGATCACAAGCCACAAGTCGGTGAGTGCATGAACTCTGCGCTCCCGGTGTAGCGTTTAGGGTTAGAATCGGTTAGAAGTCAGGGTTCATGGTTTAGGGTTTCAAGATTCATCCAGCATTTGGAACCCCATGATCGCGCCAGGAATTGGTGACGTACACGTGTACTCTTCAACTGGTCACCTTTGCGGCTTCATGTGATCAGGATTGTACTTTTGAAAGGCACTACCAGGGGCCTCCTTCAAAAAATATTTTCTGACTGGCCTGCTATGGGCAATAGTGGCTTCCGCTTCCATGCTCTTTTCCATCATCCCAAAATACCCCCATTACCCCTAATTTCTGAACCCCTAATCATACGCCCACGAACATGTTCTTGACTGGCCTGCTATGGGCAAGAACAGCTGCACGAACGCGCCGTGTTGGCACAGCGTCAGCTACGTCCGCCATGATGGCCTCTAATTAGGTTTAGGGTTTAGGGGCTGGTTTAGGGCCTAGGGTTTAGAGGCTTCGGATACAAAGCGGGGTTCGTGTGAGTAGCTTTGGTTCACTTTGAAAACAGTACTCATGCCTTTTGCATGAAGAAAAAGTACCCTAGGGCAGGGCAGAATCCAATTAGGAAAGCATTACAAGTGGACATGTTTCACAACTAATTATTCAAGAGCCCTAAACCCCAAACCCTAAACCCCCTATACCCCAAGCTTCTGCGTAACTGCGTTGATGGAACAGGCGTCTATGCAGTAGCAATCAAGGAGCTGCAGAGGGGTCTTTGGAACAAGGGAACTGCCGAACAGTCTTCGGGCTAACACTGGGTTGCCGTTTAGGATCTTAAGTCGATAGTTAAAGGAAACCCAATAAGTCTTTACTATATACCCATATTGTGGCAAGTTGAAGTCAGATCCGTTTGAAAGCAACCCAGAATATTGAGGCTTCGAGGTCTGGAGGGTCAAGGATGCAGGCTTGGGCAATGCGATTCGGGATTGAGGCTCAAGAGCCAACACATATTCTTGTTCCTTAGCTAGTATCAGAAAAGTGCAGTGTTGTACTCCTTGTTGTGCTTTGGTATACATATATATATATAATGGAAATTTGGAAACTGTAAGTTGTATCCAGCCATGACCCTATCATTCAAAGTACACTTTCTTGAGCCTAGGCAAGAAATTCAAGTCATCAAAAGTACGGGTACTGGTGGAGGAATCCTCCTTCCTAAGCTTCTAGGACTTCCTTCCTCCTCATGACGAAAGAATGGTAATATAGGGAGAATATAGGGATAACAAATGGGTTTAGGGGTTTAGGGTTTAGGGATACCGGGATATGGAAAACAAGCCCTAAACCCGAAACCTCTCTGCACCATAACGTACCGAGGAGCGGCTGGCAAGCTCCTTGTCTAGGTACTCAAAAAGAAGAAAAGCAACACCGTTATATTCGCTGTAAGATTCGCTGCAATGCCAATACATACCGTGTAAATTAGGACGCATGAGATGCATGAGAAGCTGTGGGGCTCACATTTATACACAGGCTGCTACTTACCAGCCGTCAAAAAAGACATGTCGAGCAGAGGGCACGATAAAGTACGGCACCAAGTAGCAAAACAAAACAACAACTCACAACTCAAGGAAAAATACATTCAATTTCAATGTAGGTGATGAGGATGCGCGGCAAACGCCTCAACATCAGTTATTGCATTGTTGGCACCTGAGTCTCTGCTCCCGATACCTCCAACAAACTCGAAACATCCCTTCATAACCATTGTGGGATGGCCAGTGGCAGGCATTTAACTCGAGTTTGTTGGCCTGTGTTTAACCCTGACCCGAGTAAGCCCTAAACTCCTCGACAAAACCCTTTTGTGAGCTTTGAGGCCCAGAGGCCCTAAAGACTTCAACACTTAATCTTCCATTTCCTAAACCATTAACCCCTTCAGCTTAAACACACACCCCTAAACCCTAAACCCTAAATAGCCAAGATTCCCTAGCACGCCCCTCCAAGTCGCGGCCCAAGGCCGCACGAGGACCGGCGCCCGCTACCAAAACCTGCAGCAACGAGCCGGGAGGCCCTTGACTCGATGAGGGCGTATTATAGGGGCCTAAATAATTACCAATTTCCTTTTGAGGTCCATTTGAGGTACTATATACAATAATTATACAAGGAATTTGAAACCATGATACTGGTAATTATTTAGGCCCCTACAGTAGGGTTCAGGGTAACTGATCTTTCCCACGCCAAGGAGGCCCTTGACTTGTCTCGGGCTTAGAGTTTAGAGTTCAGGGTCTAGGGCTTTGGGCTGACTCGTCTTGAGTTTAGGGATCAGGGTTTAGAGCTTAGTGTGGTTGAACTTCCCTACCTGGATCCCCCAAATTAGTAGAACAGCGCCCTTTTGACAATATTGACGGGTCTGCGGCCATTGTTTTACCCACTTGCGGCTTGCAGGTAAGGACTACGCGAATGGTAGTGATAATAAAGGGAATTTTGCTAGTAATACGAACAAAGTACCAGGAACGAGGTATGCAATGGTAGGATTACAAACGGTATCATAAGCCCTACATTCCGATAAGCCGTACTGTACTAGGCTACACTGGCTGTATGAACTATCGACTGTTTCAGTCCATGTAATCCCCAATGTTGCGCAATGCTCCTGAGCAAAGCGCTGCCACTCCAAAACACAGCCATGCTAGGTCCCAAATACTGCAAGTGTTCGGCTTTCCCGCACCTGAAGCCCCAAAAGGTGGGTGTTCCAGGGACTAGGTATAAAGGAGTTTAGCATTAGAGCGCCGTGTGTAGAGGCTTCCGCACATAAAGGTTACCTGTTTGGGGGACCACATCTAGTAGGGATTATGGTCTGGTGGGGCAAATAAAGGGTACATACCCCTATTTACGGAAACTCCCCTATACCCCCACGCGCCATAAGCCGCATTATAGGAACCGCAAATGGGACCCCGTTGATGTTGTTTCGCCATGAAGGTCTGGGGCTACAAGCCTACAAGCTTTGACCAACTCAGCGGGTCTAAAGGTCAAACTCAGCCCCGAACCCTTCACCCAAAGCACAAATTTTACCCAGGCGAACCTTAAAATCCTAGCCTGCTGAATTCCATCCCCCCCTGAAAATGGATAACCTTTCAATGGTACAGACCCCGAGAAGGCTGAAGGTTACCTTAAGAATACTGGAGCTGAAGGGACAGTGAGGGAGGTCATCCCCTTTATAATCTCTATTTATAATAATCGGAATAGTAATAATACTAATAATCGTACCTGGACGCCAAAAGTATGTAAAATGATGGCCTTTATGGCTATTATTAAGGGTTTAGGGCTATTATTTTACATATTTGTGGGGTTTAGGCACCAGTAATAATACAGATAATGGTAATTAAGTCCCCTATCAATCCCTGCTTTCGCTCCCCCACTTCCCTTCAAGCACCAGTAAGTCAGACAACATGGACGGTCCTCTGTCCCGAAGACGATGCGGCAGGGCGGAAAGTCAACGACGCGATGATCTTCGAGGCCTCTCTATGTAATCCCTACCTAAACCCCAAAAGTATGTAAAATAATATCCCTAAACCCATAATAATAGCCATAAAGGCCATTATTTTACATACTTGTGGGGTTCAGGTAACCCCCGAACCTGAGGATGCGACTATAGGACCTAGGCAATCTTAAGCTCGGCTAACACCTGCACACCATGGTTTTCTTGGCGCACATATGAATGGAAAGGTGCTTGCGCATATATGGACAGATAACATCGAGACGGAGGTGCTGGAGACTTTTTACAGGATTCTGTAAACTACATGCACAACTCTTGCATCATCAGACTGCTGATGTAGGAGTACAAGATGCCAGCACACACCGGAAGGATCAGTACTTGTGCAAAATTAAATACCAGAGCATTTGGGCCCTTTGACCTGCAAAAACAGCTCTGCCTACCTGCATCTGCTGTTCTTCACCAAATTGTAGCCGCCAGACACCTGAACTGAGTTGCCCTAAACCCTAGACCCTAAACCCTAAACCCTAGACCCTAAACCCGCACCCCTAGACTCCTCAGCGCCTAGAGTCATGAATTGGTCAAACGTGTCCATGCCTCCGGCCGCACCCTACTTGCATTTTACCGAGAGGCTTGCCTAGTGGTGGTTAGTAGGGACCAAAGGAATTAAAAATGTTTCGGGCTCAGGGACTTCGACCCCAGCATTAATGTCATTAAGGGTCCGAGTTAGGTAGCCTCAAACCCTGCAATAAGGACCTTACGAAACGCATGTGATATTGATTGGGGCCACAGGGTCCTCAGTTTGGTGCAGGTTGGGGCCAAAACCCTAAACTCTAAACCACAAACCCTGAGGCCCTTACTATGCGTAGTTTTCACCTGCGAAAGAGCTTCAGCATCGTCCTGCTAGTTCTTAGTTCATAAATGGATTTTGGTAACGCCAACCCCCAAAATTGGGACCCTATAACCATCATATGATAATCATAGGGTCCTGATTTTGGGGTTGCGGTTACCAATATCCCCGTATTGAATAAATGGGGCAATGGACCCCGATTAGCCCCTATGTTATCGCCTAAAATATGGTTGTAACCATTTCCTTTTCCGTTTAGGGGGTTTGGGGTTTAGGGTTTAGGGTTTAGGGATTCCCCTATGTATCCCTGTATAACCCGGATACAACCCTAGTTTAGATGTAATTTACAAATTTTATAGTTTGTCTATAATTTTGTATGACTCTCCATTCTAGTAGTTTCCATCTTCTTTTCCATTACTTCGACTCCGACTAACGACCAGTAAGCCCTAAGCCCTAAATCCTACGCTTAAGCCATCAGATGACTGCAGATGTGCCTAGGAGGCGAAGACTGTCTCGGATAAAGGGAGAGCGCTGGCCTTTCCTTTCCGGGTTTAGGATTTAGGATGTAGGATTTAGGGTTTAGGGGGGTCTTGAGGTAGAGGGTTCAGTGGAGCATGAGGTGCATGGGGCCTCTGTCTAAATGCTGCAAAGCTGAAGGACGAGGAATTTGGGGTTGAGGTTATCTCAGAGTCAACGTTTCAAGCCTCGGGTTCCGCAGGTTAAACCCTAAACCCTAACCCAGGGGGTTTTGACCCGGCAATCGAATCGATGGGTTCCTTGCTGGCTTCCTGTTGGGGACACCTTGGAATTCATGTTGACTTTTCTACACATGCGTATAACATCCGCCATGCTCTTCCCACAAAATCATATTGCTGCAATGATGGAGATGATGCGTATGACTGCGTTGGGCCGATGGGGGCTTAAAAACAAGGCTCTGAGTCGGCTTATGGCCTAGCCGGGGAAGGGGAAGTGCATTAGTAACTGTTCGCATATCCCCTGTTCTCTCGCTTATGGACAAGGCGTGATAGAAGTCCTACCATGGCCGTGAATCGTTTCGGGGTTCAAGAATGGGACGCTAATTTTTGAAACTACCCTTAGGCAACATGGAGATAGCTCAAACCTTCTGTGCGAATCGTTGTGACCTCACCTTACCCTCAACCAAAGTGCTGGTGATGTGTATCGGTAATTTTGGTAGGATGTTGAAATTGCGGTCTTCCCAAATCGACCCCAAGTATATACAAGCCTATCTTTCTTAAGGAAGCCTAATACACCAGCACCAGAACTAAACCCTAGACACTGAACCCCAAACTCTAAATCCTAAACCCTAAACCCTAAACCCTCAGATCCTAAACCCCAAACCCTAAATCCTAAACCCTAAACCCTCAGATCCTAAACCCCTAAACCCTAAATCCTAAACCCTAAACCCTCAGATCCTAAACCCTAAACCCTAAACGCGCTGA
>CAJNIZ010047388.1:0-19369 GCA_905231905.1 Symbiodinium pilosum | reverse complement strand
TTGTCACCCCCTTTATTAATGTAACGTTAACATTAGGCCCTATAGGGTTACATCAGCTCTGCAAGGGGCATACTCCACAAAGAAAGGGCGTGGAACAGCCCTCTGCATTCCCAGTCATGACGTTAAAGAACCGAACACCCCAGATCTAAACCACCCGCCCCTGAACGGGACTACCCTGAACAGGCCTACCTGTAAGGCCGAGTACCCACAGTTTTCTGGGTCATGCCCACTATTCTTTACATACTTGATCCTGAATTACAGGTATTTGGGGCTATATCAGGGGCACAGCGGTCCGAACCTTCAAATCTATGAAGCCTTGTAAGCCCCGAAGCCTAAAGCCAAAACCCTGAAATGCCCCATATCCCACCTGAGGGTCAGGGGAACTTAATGAATACATTACGCTTAGATAAGACAAGTTGTTCTGTGGCGAATAGGGGTGTCAGCCTGTGTCAGCCTGTGTCCCCTGACACTCCTAACACCCATTGACCTATAGCTATTATAGCTGCTCATGCTCAGCCCCGAAGCCTGCAGGACTTTTTCCAAATCTCCGACTCATAAATCTGCAGCTGTGAGGCCTGTCGGTATGCGACTTCTAGAATTTTAAGCTCATACGGTCTTGGGGCTTGAGTTTCGGGTTAAGAGAGCACCCCCCCCCCACTGTAGTAAGACATATTCCCAACACAACTGCCAGCACATCGAAGCGGAGCTTTCGCTTGCTATGGTAGTTAGGGACAGCAGGGTTTGGAAATGGCGGAGGTGATTGTGACCATTTCGAGTCCTGAACATTGGGGTTACTTGTTGCATGGCTTCTTGCAGGCAACTGGGGTCTACAGAGAGTTTTGCGTTGAGACTTCTGGGCTTGTAAAGTTAAGGGCTTCAGGTTGAGGGGACTCCCGGAGGCCTGGTAAGTAGGTCCACACTGGACTGTGGCTGTCATATGGAACATAATCTACACTCCTTATAGGCGGTTTCCCCGCAGATTTAGATCAACTTGCACTGTGCTGGGCCAAAAGCTCCTGGATCAATGTGCGCCGGGCGGCTTTGCACAGCAAACTCTACTCGGCTGTTCAGAAACCTAGAAAAGAGTATACACTTGATTGGGGTTAATGTCAATATACTACGCAACCAAAAGCCCAAAAAGTAAAACTGCATGCCACAAACCAGCCTAGCCTAAGATATCAGATTCGATAGCCTAGAGTAGAATTCTTGAAATCTTCTAGGCTAAGCATTACAAAGCAAAAACACCTTCAATCTTGGGCCCTGAGCCCCAGACCTGAAGCCTACAGCCCGCACCCTGAACATCAACGCACCCCAGACCCTCAACCAGCTTGTCCACCATGCGCTGAAAGCATCAGAGCTGTCACAAAAAGAAGGTTTCTGCTCTTCCTACCTGCTAAGCTTCGGCCGCAAACAAAGGTTAACCTTTGAATCATAATGGGCTCAGGGTTTGGGTCAATCCCCCCCCCAGCATGTAACGGTTTAGGGTTTAAAGTTGAGGGGGCCAAACCTCAGCCCAGCGTGTCTATATGGAGGCATGCGGGACGTATCGGGCTAAGGGCCTGAATAAGTAGAAGAAGCCCAGACCCCTGGGAGGATCGAGAAAGTAAAACCCCCAATATGAGACCTTGTACTGTTATCGGGTAATTTCTAGGAACCCTTAAGCGGGATCTACTTTCTAGATCTGCCCAGGGGTCTGAGACTCTGAGAGAAAGGGACTCAAAAAAAAACAGAAAACCGAACATGATCCTCATGAATCCGCAGCCGGAGCATCCCTGGAACCTTTCGCCAAGTGCCATACCCCAACTGCCCTCAACCCCAAACCCCTCTCTCCCTAAACCGTCTAAACCCCTAAAATCCTAAACCCAAATCCTATACCCTAAACCCGAAATTCTAGACCTGAATAACAAACAAAGGTCGTTTGTTGATGATAGGAGTTGGGGGGTAGTCAAGACCCTCGACCCTACTTGGAAGGTCCGGCGGCCTTAGTAAGCATGCTTGTACGAAACAACCCCTATGAGACACATGAGCTACCGCCTAAACTCCTTAAAAAGAGGACTATTCTAGGAGTTATTAAGAGGGATACATAACCCCAGATATCCCAGGCCCTAAACCCTAAACCCTGAAACCCAAACCCTAAACTTACGGAGTCCCCGGTGGGATAAACCTAGCCTGCCCCGGTGTTAAGCTCGACGGATCCTCTACCAAGGGCTTCTCCTGCGGCATATCTATAGGGTGTATATCGGCGTTATATAGTAAGGGTTCTATAATAGGGCTTATACACGGATGATATAGGGATATATTAGGGTTAGATAGGGATTATATGAGGATTATAATATAGGGATAATGGAAAAGACAATTGAAGCTACCATATCTTATAGGGTCTAGGGTTTAGATGGTCTCAAGACAAAGTGGGACAGTAGCGTTGGTCGAAGGCGAGGCGTGGCCAAAATTGCTTGGGCTCAAGGCTTGGTACGGCATTCTCATCCAGCCAAACACAGGGGCGCTGCTGAATCCATGCACTTGCCATGCTATGATGATTTCAGGTCCTGAAGTTAAGCCAATCTAGGACGGTGCATTGCATATGAACCACCATTGAAGGTGAGATCGGGTCAGGTCTGGTAGCTTCCAATTCCTTGTCCACTATCCCTATATAAACCTCAGATAACCCATATATAGGCCCCTAAATAACCCCTATATATATATATATATGTACACACAACATGCGCTCAGGGCTCCTCTGATTTGACGATCGCCATGCTGCTCTGCGCACGGCGGAAGCACGCTCCCCGCTGTCAGGGTCTTGAGCCCAGGAAATGCCGGAAAGATACTCATGAAGTCTAGTATAGCAACCATATGAGCTGTGGTCTAAGCTCCTCAAAGAGGGTTATATAGGGGATTATACATTTAGACTATAGTGACAATATGAGCGTCACGAAATTTGCTCTCGTGGATTTTCTCAACAAGAACTATGCCCTCCCTAGCCCATGCATCTGACCCCGAGAGCCCCAAACAACTTAGTAAGAACTACCTGAAAGCCCAATTCCCCACAGTTTTACGGGCTATATCCGTTAATCAGGGGGTAAGTGCTACCAAGCTGTAGGTAACCGGCGTTAGGTTACAGGTATAGGGCAAGAAGAATCAAGGATTTCGGTGCAGAAAATCTTGCAGCACCTAGGATCCCCAAGATACTGGAAACCCTAAGCCCTCAACCCTAAAACTCTAAACCCTTAGCTCCCAGGATATCAGGTAAATAGGGTGGGGCACTATTAGCTGTATCCTGAGGATGTCTAAGACCATGGCCTCATGAAGTAGGCTTCCCCTTACATCCTACACTCTAAACCCTAAGCAAGACTTGCGAGGAGGAAAAACCTTTCAAAAGTGGACCCACGTTTTAAGTTTAGGGTTTAGGGTCTAGGGATTAGGTCTTGGAAAGCCATACGGACAATTACGCTTGGTCAGCGCCTACGTTGACGCTACTCAAGGGTTTAGGGTTCGGGGTTACTCCCGGAGAGCCCCATGTAGTTAAATTAGGGACTATACCTTAATGAGACTAGGATGTCTGATGTAACTAACCGAATACTCTTCAGACAAAGGGCATTGGGCCCATGGAAACCCCAAACTCTTCCATGTTGTTTTCCATGCCTTCATTCCCAGCTAACCAAAGGTAAGAAAAACTCTGAAACCTAATCATTCTAATCATTCTAATCCCCAAACTCTGTTTGCATGCCATTTTCCATTTTTCCATTTGATTCACCACTATCCGTATACCAAAGGCCAGTTATTTGGCTCTCCGTACTTTTCTCCTGGCCTCCGCGTCCTCGCCCTCGGAGAGACATCGCGCAGACAAGCGCGCAAGGGCCTGGAGCGAATTTTCTAGGTTACTGCTAAGAAGCTTAGGGTTTAGGGTTTAAGGTTTAGGGTTTGATGCTTAGGGTTTAGGAACCTTGCGTTAAGCTAAGGTTTAGGGCTTGTGGCTAAGTAGCCAGAATGGGGAAGAAAATGCAAAGAACATGAAATTCGATAAATGAGTTTCGGGTTCTCCAAGGACACAGCCAGGTGGGCACCGCTTATCAATCAGACTTGTATAGGGTCGAGTAAGGGTAGTAAGGGTAGTTGGGATGTATGAGGTCTATAATGGCCACATTGAAGGGTACCTTCCGGATAAGTTCTCACCTCTGGGCTTCCTTGAGTTTGGGGTTTAGGGTTTAGGGTTTGGGGTTTAGAGTTAAGGATTTACGGCAGGTTTTTTTTCAAACCAATCTTCCATTCCGCTTGTCCTTTCATGGGCAAATTTTCGCCTGTAAGCCCTAAAGCTTCAGCCACAAAACACGAACCCGCAGGCCCTTGAAAGGAAGCCACTCAAACTCCAAACAATTGAGCCCGTGGGGTTTACCTTTTAGGTACACAACCCCCAATTTGCCCCGTCTAAGCGCTATAGGTACGCCTAAATCCTTAGCTCTAAACTAGAGAGTGGCCCTTCGTTATGTTAGGTTTCCTGGCCTGAAGGACTTGTGACCTTTTAGTCATGGGGGGGCTTGTATAAATCAAAGTTACCTACCCTTCACCGGAGTAACTCTCAACTCTATATCGTAAACCCCTTACGCTAACATCTTACAGTAGGAGCTGCAGAGCCCCTCCATGGCAACCCTTTGGGGCCTTCGTAGGCAGGGCTGGAGCCCAAATTGGTGGTAGCAGTGCAGAAGGAGGCCGAACCTTTGGAGGAGAAAGGGGCACTGGAGTCAGACATTTAGGTCGTAGAACTTAAAGCTCCAAGATTCCAGGCCAGTAGTGCTTAGAGCTTTAGGATTTAATTGGGTTCATGTGATACTAATAGGGTCCGAATCTGAAGGTTGGGATTACATGCCACAACCCTCGCTTCAGGGTTGGGGGTGCCGCGTCACCTAGTCTGTGATCGAAGGCTTGTGCTCGCCTCTTGTGCAGCGAGAACCTATGCGAGCGTGACAGCTAGGGTGATGGAGTTGCCAAGCTCAAATACTAGCTTCAGAACGACTCGGCCAGTAGCAGCAGACGAAACACAAAGGCAAACACGGACAACAAATGGCAGCAAGCGGGGTGCAGTGTGTTTGTTGTCACTGCTCGAAGCTCGTTTTTTGTAGTTGGGGCATAGGGGGTTGAGGTCTGAGAAAGGGTCTGGACAAGTGATCCCAAAACGCTATAGTCCCCCTTAAGTAGATAGAATATGGCTTTGGGTATATTATAATAGGATTCCCATATATCCCATATTCTATCTACTTTAGGGGGACTATAAACCCTTGGCCCCAGGTCCTGAATCCTAAGCCCCAAACTGCAGAGCATTCTGGAGCTCGCACCATGGATACTGGCCCCTCCCCCCTGACCTGTCCCAGTCCTATGTGCGGCTTCGACAAATAATAGGTTCGAGTTTGGGGCTTAGGGTTCAGGGTTTAGGGGTTTAGGGTGGAAGGGCTATATGGCATTTTGCATGCATATACAAATAGCTCTATAGGGTTTGGGGCCTATGGTTTCCAAAAATGTGGTTGCCCTTTGAAGGTCCGCATGCTACGGATTATGTTGGGGTTGCAATTGAAGCCTCCATTTATGGAACTACAATCTAGAGCATACAAATACCCAAAACTCAACCCTAAATAAGCAAAAACTGAGAACTTTGTTTTTTGGAGGTATACTGCCGCCCTACTTTCCAATCATAGGGAAATGTTAGAGGGTAACGACGGTAGCCATCTCATACATCCCAAGGTTTGCAGCCAGACTCTCAACATCCTCAACCGAAAACAGCAACCTTAAACCCTGGGTACACCTAGTATAAGTAGGTTCCCCGACCAACCCTCACCTAGGTTCCGCCGTAGCTAAGGTTCTTTCATGCTAGCTAGGGCTAGCGAAGGCTAGGTGGGGGGGTAGAGCAAGGTGGTAGGGGAATCCATGATTTAACCCGAACCTTAACAGAATCCCAATGCTCCCCAAAGCCCGCGAGCTCTCAACCCGTAAGAATGGGCAATTGCTTTGTGTCCAACTCAAAGACCTCAAGGCGATTGCACAAAAGACTCATAATTTGAAAGGCCAGCAGCGCCCCAAAATCCGGCAGCAAGAACGCCACAGAGTCCAACGGGGCGAAGAGCCATGGGCGCCGGATGAACTAAGAAAGGTTCAGGAGGGCTGGCATTCCTACAGAAACAGTTAGGGCCTTCAGGTGAATGACTGGGGCTTTGGCGAGCGTCGGGCTGGAATCTTCCCGCTGAACAAATCTGCTCACACTCCGAGCAATACATAGACCCCGTATGGTACCGTGTGCAAGGTGAGAATATTCAATTTAAAAGGGGTAGGGAAGTTTGTTAGGGGCGGGAAGTAATTGGAAAGTGTTGGGCTGGAGCACAACAGTGAAGCTGGCGGGCCTTATGTTTTTTGTGGCTGGGGCTTTTGGCTTTACATGGTGCAGGTTGGAGTTCGTATATTCCCTCCTTTTTAGGTTTGTAGTTCGGTCTTTAGTGCAGTTCTTGGCAAAGGAGACTTGTAGATAACCTGGACCTGAAACTCTAAACCCAAAAAACCTAGCAGCATGGAAGCCCGAGCAATTGGTGGCTCGTGCTGTTGAGAACACTTCTGCGTGACTCTGAACCGAGAGTTTCCAGGTGTGAAAAGGGCACTGAATGTTCGGAACTGGCCGCAATGGTGGGCTTTGCTCAGTCATGCCCTACCTACCCTCAGACTCAAGAAAATGAAGGGGCACGTCATCACAATGACCTGGTAGTCCCACCTGACATGGACCCTGAAACCTAGACTCTAAACCCTACATGATAAACCCTAAATCCTGAACCCCAGACCCTGAACCTAAGCCCTACATTCCAGCGTTCCAGGCATGAGGGTTTGGGGGGCTCACTGTCCTTAAGCCCCAAACCCGATAACCCTAAACCTTCGCTGCATGGTTTACGTGCTCCTAAACTACCCCAAACGTAAACCCCCCTCCCCCTGATATTAAACCCCCGCACCCCCCTTAATATTAAATATGCCCCATATACTATAATCTACCACAACGTGGAATATCTAATATCAGTCGGGTGAGGGGGGGCCTAAGCCCTGAACCCTAAACCATATCAGACCCAGAGGGGCTCTTACAGTGTCAACTCTTAGGGGGAGCGGACTAAACCGTGCCTAGTTAATGGTCCAAGGCCAAAAGATGTGGAAAAGCAGACTGGGCTTGGACGTGGCTTGCTTCGGGTTCCAGGGTTTATGGCTTAGGGTTTAGGCACGCGCATCGCACTGAAGCAGGCACGGGTCATTCCGGGAGTCGGGTTTAGGGATTGGGGTTTCGGGGTCCTGTTCTCAATCATGAAAAATCACAGGGCTAAGAACATGGAACATGGCATGGAAACTGGGCTTATGCAGGGGCCTGTAGGACTTGTTGGGATCAGGGTTTCCCAAAATCAGGGATACCCGTTTTAAGGTTCCGAAAATGAGGGTTATAATATGTGAGCGTCTATATTCGGGCTATTTAGGGAGACTACAAAGGCCAGTGGAAGGAGCTCTTCTTTCGGCGAAGGTCCGCTGTACGGACCCGAGAGGCAGACGAAGGACTTGAACTGGGATTTAAAACTACTTCTTCTCATCAAAGGACAAGAGGGTGGTGATGTGGAGAACTCTTAAATCAATATCAAGTCACCTCTTCTAACAGCTACGCAAGTGACACCTGGTTTGTCCATGAGGATAATGGAAGTTATATACTCTTCTATAAGGAGTATATCAAGCAATGGTACTGACTCCTGGTCTTTCATCTTTACACTCTGTCAGTTCTGCCCAACACAGTACGTTCACACAAAAGCGCGAGTAACAACCCTAAACGCTGAAGTAAAAGCTTTCCAGGCTCAAGGACATGAAAATTTCGGAGACACTCCTTCCATTCCGACAGCCAGTTCAACTTCTTCCTTTCTTTCATTTGGCCTGAACTATTGTTCCCAACATGAAGGAATTTTCTTTGGGGACCCGTATTGCTATACGAACCCCACTATAAGGACACGTATTATAATGAAATCCCCATCTCCTACTAACCCCTAAGTCACAAACCCAAAGCCCTATAAACCCTAAAACCTACCATACGACTCGTGGCCCCCCGCTTCTGTGGTGGAGGTTGCCACCTTAGCATCAGGGTTTAGGGTTTAGGCTTTAGGGTTCCAGGTTTAGGGTTATCTAGGATCCCCATTAACCAAAATCTACAAAACAAAGGTCCCCCTTTTTAAATACAGCATTTAATTTCATGAATCACTTAGGACCCCAAAAAGGGAAAAAGGGCTCACTCAACACCCTGCTTATGGGTTCCGTAACGTAGCTCCCCAATAGTTATTATCGGTTGAGGAGTTGAGCAGCAAGGCGGGCAGGAACTTTCAGTATACCTATAGTAGTCCCCTACATAATCTCCTATATGATCCCCCTTTAAGGAGTTTAGACTATGGCTCATATGACTGAGAGTTGAGGAATCTGCGATTTGTTGATCGGCTGGAGAGCGAAGAGGCCAAGGCGTGCAATGCCTTAAAGCCTATAGTCCCCCTCAAGTAGATAGAATATGGGGTATATGGGGATCTTATTATAAGATACCCAAAGCCATATTCTATCTACTTAAGGGGGGCTATACCTGTAACCCCATGTTCTAAGGGGCTTTAAGTGGAGGATATATAGGGTATCTATAATTAATAGAGAAAGAAATGGAAACTATCAAAAACATGTTTGTTGGGGGGTTGGGGCTTTCCCGTAACCCTAAATACCTACAGCTTGGCAATAATTGCACTTTAGTTAATAGGTATAACGGTATAACCCATGAAACCGTATGTATTCAGATTATTCAGGCTTACAGATAAACCCTGCAACTTAAGAAAGTAGATGTGACGGGCTCCGTGCTTTTTCTTCGCAAGAACAACCCTAAACCCTAAACCGCGAAATCCCGGTCGAACCCAAGCCATCCCCGTAAAATCACAATTAATCGCACGCAAGTACGGGCTTCCAAAAACTAGGGTCTCTCATTAGACATTCCTATAGTAAGGATTGCAGTATTTTGAAGTCGATATTGGAGCCCCCTATTATTGAAAAAGCTCGAGTTTCTTTGGCATCTCAAACTGCTTTTTACTGCAGCAAGCGGCGTCTGTGGAGGCGGCCGCGCGTCCGCCAACGGTGCTGGAGGGGCATCAAAGTCGACCTTCTGCTACCAGTATTCAGGGGCTGGATCCAGTAGACTTGAGACCGCTAGGTAGCTAGCATCGCCCGACAGCCCCGGGCTAGAGCTATGGTCCAGCGGGTTGTTAAAAGTTATCTGTTATGTTCTGGGTCCGCGACCGAACATGTACCGCACTATCGTGTCTGCATGTGGACAAAGTAATTCTACCCGCATTCTTGCTTCAGCATCAATTCTTTTCATACTTCCTGATGCTGGTAAGACTGTGGGGAGCCATACCACTATTTGCTGCCATCGAGTTCTAGGTTACTACGTGGTCTCAAAAGTCACGGTGCTTGCCTCTGCCATTACCGTAGACATGTTCCTTATCTGAATTCTTAATATTACGCGTGCTGCTGATTGGCAGCAAGAGCAGAGTCGTAAGCTTATCACCCAACCACAAGGGGGTTTACAAATTTCAAAACCTGCTGGGGGCTAAACTCTCAACACTTAGACCCGAAAGTCCAAACCCCAATGATAGCTTCGATTTCATTTTCAATTTGATCATATGCGGTATCCTACATGCATAAAATCCCTAAACCCTATTAAATAGCCCTAAACCGTAAACCCTGAACCCCAAAATCCTTACTCCTAAGCTGATAACCCTGAATCCTAAACCCTAAGCCCTAAACCCTAGCCCAATAGCCCTAAACACTAAACACTGAATCCTAACCCTAATCTCTGACCCTAAGCCCGAAACTGCCCTGAACCCTTAACCCCAGGCCGGGCTTCCCGCAGTGAGCTCGCGCCCACTGAGGATATCCTCTGCGGCCCATAGGACGACCTGCACGTGTTTACATTCGCCCATACAGACAATATCAGACAATGTTTTGCGATTGGTTACTTTGCTTTCTTTGTTTGGGTGAGGGTCATTTTGTTCTCCTTTTTTTGAAAATGAAAATAAATTTGAGAACATGAGAAGTGGGAACCGAAGCAGCTATGTGCCATTTTTACATGAAGGCTTTTACAGGGCTTCAGGGTTTAGGGTCTAGCGTGGTACTGTTGCAAAATACAAAACAGTACAGCAGACTAATTATGTGACATTACAGCATAACATATGCATTCCTTCAGTTCATCTTGAATTAATAGTAGCTGGTGGGTTTTGGGCATTTTGGAATCATGTGATTTCTTTCCAGGAGTTTCCGGCTGGGTAAGGGAAGGATGCTGACTGACCCCAACCCCAATTTTACCCTAATATTACCCAAATAAAGCCCGAATATACCCGTCGGCAGCTTCGGCATTGGCACCATCATTACCATCATCACAATGGCGGCTGCTACGGTAGTCAGAATGCTCCGACTGTGCGAAGTCCTGCTGGCAGCCTTGTGGGCTAGATCATGAGCCAGGTCCACGCCGGTCCCCCATAAGCCGTTCGCAACGAAGATATAACAACTCCTCAGAAGCGCTGCTACAGACCAAAAATACCACCCAATAGTTACTATACTCTGCCTGCAGCTTTTGCAGTCAGCAATCGCGCCTCATCCTCTCCGCGGTAGCTCCACCGCCTTGGAAGGTGTAGAGAGCCAGACAGCCCAGAAAGCCAGACTAAGCAATGCACCTTGAATGATATTGTCATCACTATTATGATCTGAGGACTATTCCATGTTCAGGGGTGTTGGGCTCCTTGGGCAAGCAGGCTGTCTTACGAAGAGCTGACACATTACCAAATCACGTTAGCAGTGCGGTTGGCACGTCGCACCTGTGTGAGCAGTAGCTTTAGTTTGCAATAGAACAACAACAAGACATAACATAAAGTGGTAGTTTTTTGGGGTGGTGCAAATTTCAAAATGAGCCGTAAAACAAGTGTATCTAAATTTAATTGAACTAAGGAAACTTCTGCCCACGAGCTTCCCTGACATTCCACGAGTCCTCAGCGAAGACCGTTGGCAGGTTTTCCGACGCAGTGTTTCCGCGGGCTCTTCCGCGGAACGCTTTGGTCTAAGGTGTTTCTGCAGCGCTTCTGCGAAATGGGTTTCTAGTCTTGGGAGTTATCCATCCAGAGAACAGAGAGCTTCCGCTAGCGAAGTGCTTCCGCGAAAGCTTCAACGCCTTCCGCGCGCAGTAGGAAATACTTGTTGGAAGCTGTTGCCGCCGATTTCCGAAGTTATTTCGGCACCCACAAGTAACTTTCCTCTAGCGCCATTTTTAACTGCTCAGATGTTTGCATGGAAGGCACAGCGCCTGTGAGCTTTGGAGGTCTTAAGTTGAGGTGGGCTTGGACCCTAAGGTTTGTTAGGGTTTTGGGTTTGTCTTGGAGCTGCCAAATCACTGACCCTAAGCCCTATAATCCCTGTGCGCCACAGACTTGCCAGCGGCGGAATACAACCCGCTACTTAATCACTGTGTTCATGACATGGCCCCTAATGTTCGGAACTAAGTTGGTTGAAAAGGGTGACTACCTGCCCTAAACCCTAAACGCAATATATCCCAATATAACCCTCAACAGTGTAAACAAAATCAGGCCAAAGAATCCCGAGCAAGGCCTACACCATAATTTTGCTCCCTATATGGGGAGGTTTCCATAAACCAAGGGTCCCTTTTCAGCAGTCCCAAAGACAAGGATTGTAACAGTTTGGTGTCTATTTTGGGGTTCCTCAAACCTACCATGTAAGCCCCAAAACCTACCTATAACAATGTGGAGGCGTCATCAATGTCCTACATAGCTGTCCATCACGCTCGACGGTTTACGGTTTGGGGATTATAGAGGTTGGGGGGGTTAAGGTTTCAGGGTGTGGGGTTTAGGGTCTCAGAAAATTAAGATACGGCTATGGCCCTGTAGGTTCCTGGCAGATTTGGCGTTGCAGCCTGGGTGTACACCTCGTGGGAGCGTGAAGCTTTGAGAATGTATTCCAATGCTCATATGTAGTTCCTTCTCACGTACCATATTACGTTCCCTTAGCAGAAGATATAACAAACCCAAAAAATGATATGGGAACAATATCAAGCGTATAGGCTTGCTAACACTTGCTGGTTGCTAGTGGCTAGTAGACAACAACGGAATTGGAAACAACAAGCTACCATACTATCGAGAAATACACACGGGCTACTTTAGGGGTCTATTCCGTAACAGCTATTTGTAAGCACACTTGCTAAGTCCCGCTGGCCTCCAAGCGCAGGAGTTCTCCAAGAGCACCAAACACAGAGACGGATAGACAGACAGGCAGGCAGGCAGGGAGGGAGGCAGGCAGGCAGAGAGACAGAGAAAGCAAGAGAGGAACAGCAGAGAGAAGAGAAAAGAGAGAGACAGGGAGAAAGAAACAGAGAGAGAGAGAGGGAGAGGGAGAGAGAAAAAAAAAGAGCAAGAGCGAGTGAGCGTGCAAGAGCGCGGGCCAAGAGAGAGGGGGAGAGACAGACACTGACTCCCTCCTAGTCCCAGGCTCTGGCGCTTGAAGGCTGAGGAGGATTATAAGGTTTGGTTCTGTGCCCCACCTACACCCCCGCTGATCGGTTACTTCAGGTAATACCGGTGCCACTGAGTGCACCTATCCCTGAGCCCATTGTAACCAGTGCCCCGAAGCTTTTTGCTCTTGCAGAAGCAGTGAGTGAAACATGAGTGGCCAGGGTTTCTAGGTTGACAGCAAAAGAGATGGTATTAGCTTTAGAAAACTGTAGCAATTAGCAGTGGCGTTAATGATCGTGCTGGATCTAAGCCGCTGTCGTGCAAATCACAGATGGACGAACATGTCCCACTAACAAGCACATGTCAATGGTAGAGGATAGGACCCTGGTGATTCCCCGGCAAACTAGTAGAGATAATGACAACGACATGAAATATCAGCAGGGATGGCAACAAATTCAGAGATCCACTCAAAGGCATACCCGAGCAGAAAATGTCTGGAGGCCTGGTTTCTCTACACACCAGGCCCGCAACCCTGAACCAGAGTCCCTGGCACAATCCAAGACGTCGTCCTGTATGATGCTTTGTTCACTGGGGTCCCTCATCGTGCTGCCGCCGCTCAAATGGAGGGTTCTCAAACAGGTCCCCAAGGATTCATATTATAAGGGTCCAAATGGGGAATTCTGATAGGGAGTAGTTCGGGTCAGTCTCCCCTACACTGATAGCCATGTAACATGGAGTTGCAAAGGCCTTCATATACCTACTATCGTACCTTGTGGTACCCATTACTGGGTGCGGGATTGACCCGGGGAGTAGTTTGAGAAACTCCCAGATGAACCACAGGGTGGTGGATGAAGATCAATCTTCGGATACGTCCTGGCGGCACTTCGGATATTCATCTCCCGTAATAACCCTGTAATGTATGGGGATAACGGAGGGTCAAATGGAATCGCTGGGAAATGATATGGAAATTAAGGTTTTATAAGGGCTTTACAGGAAGTATCTCCCTAATGGCCAACCCTCCACCCCCATTATTAAATCTTCCGGTTGTGGTTTAATATGTTTTATTAATATACGTACACTAACATCTTTAAGATCGTGGGAATATGTAATATTAGCAGGTGCGGGCCCCAAAAATCTTAACCTGAAACCCTGGATCCTAAACCCACGTATTTGGGAAAGGTGACGAACACGGACAGGCCAACACGCTGCTTGCAAACATGCTGCGAAAGCTATTGAAGAACGCAAGCCTTCAAGCAAGGGTGGGTTTTGGGGTCTTGGATTCATACGGATCACATCAGAGTTATATTATATATAGATATATATATCATTTGGGATTCGGGGTTCAGGCTTTGGGGATTTGGTTACCCTATGGATGCATCTGCCTACCCTCTAACAAACCACAAATGCCAAAGCATCAAACACCCAAGCGAAAGCAACAAGACACGACATTGCTGCACCCTTGTGCTGAAGTCTGTCCGACCCATCACGCTGGGATGGCGCTGTAGGTTTTCGAGGTGCAGAATTGCAGTGGAGCGGGAAGCTCATCCATCAGCGACTGCTGGTGGGTAGATTGCGCAACACTACTACGCCTCATCATACTATGGCAGACCACGGCATGTTACCAAGTTACTGGACCTAGTTACATATATATATATATATCTTGCATTGAGTCTGTCTCTAAGCGGCGAGTTCACCCCTGCGCTCACTTTTTAGCAACACAGTTTCTGCTGCTCTGTTGAGGCGCCGCACCTGCGTGCAAAACAACCCCCCTTAGGGTCCAGGGTTCATCCCCCTTATCGAGAACACTCCACCCCGAAAGGCAGAAAAGATCCCCAACTCGGTACAAGTTTGTCTCTAAACATCTGCAAACATGCATACAGCATTACTTTCATGTTTGCACTTAGGGGAGACATAGTTCATACACGTATATACACATGTACTTACATGTAAATATTTATTCGCGTATACTTGCCTGTATACATATATGTATGTATATGTATCCGCAGGGGTGTGGCGAGTCCTGTTGCAAGGGGAGAACATAAGCAAAGCAAGCAAAGAAAAACGGCCATCAAGTCGACCCGACGGCCTGCCCCAGTCCGCGTGACGATTATGGTTTAGAGTTCAGGGTCTAGGGCTTAGGGGTGTAGAGCCCAGGGTTGATTAGGGTATTCTATGCTACCCCTTACTCCGCCTCCTCCCCCAAAAGCATAAACATCAAACTCGGCCTGATTAGGGTCAATCGAAGCCATGTTTAAGGGATCCCAAAAGAAAGCTATTCCTTAACCACATTTACTCCCAAGTTGGAAAAACACAAACCCAACCTGGCGAAACAACCACCCAAACCCCAAAATGGTAAACCTTAACCCCAAACCCCAGACCCTACAAACCCTCAACCCTAAACCCTCAATCCCTAACCCCTAAGCCCTAAACCCAACCTTGCGGATGTTAGGGCAGCTGTACAAAAGCAGGGCAGCAGCCCCGCTGTAGAAAAAATGGAGTGCTGTTAGGCAACTCAAAGTGGCTGGGTTGCTGCTTTATGGAACTTACACTAAGAATAATATAGGGGTTTAATAATGGTGGTAAATAAATGGAAACTACTATTTAGCGTTTAAGGTTTAGGGTTCTATAACTTACTATATACCCATATTGTGGTAACATACATCAAGTTTCCTAACAGCAACCCAGATTGTTTGCAGGCGGTTCACGAAGCAGTGTCTGAGCGCGATGAATTTCCGCACCATCCAGGGCAACAAAAAACAATTCCCAATTTAAGGTCATATTGGTTAGCATAAAAAATTACCCAGGCCGTCTCATTTGTCTCTCATGCTGGCAGTCTGGAGTCTCGCACAGGCTTAAGGTTTAGGGTTGAGGGTTAGGGCGGATTTCAGCGTTCAGGTAGGGGGTTCAGGGTCTAGAGTTGAGGAATTGCGGCTTGGCATGCGGCGGCAGGGTTCATGGCTCTCAAAAGAGGACCCCAAGCACGGGGCTCAAAGAATATAGTAGGGACATAATGGGAATTGAAGGACCCTGGTCTTATTGTAGGTCCTCTCGTTAAAGATCTGCAGGCAAGGTCGCGACGTTTTCGGGTGAGGGTAGGGAAGTAGGCATTATCGACAGTAGCTCATGTGCACTGGATAGCCTAGATGGATGGCATCACTTGTCTTAGGTATTGCTACTCAATATATTGCTGCTCAGGGTCTTGGGGTACATTACGGCTATTGCTGCAGAAGGACAGAGTAGACCCCAAAGCTTCCCTGACGCCCCGAACACTAAGCCCAAGACTCATATATCTAATCCCGGTTTCCATTTCATTCTGCACGTTTTCATTCGACTCTCCCATGTTGGTAACCTTTTAAGAAGCGCTGCTCACCCTCGGAGCCCTAGATGGTGCCAAACCAGTCCTGTCGCATTGGCAGTACTAAGCTTTAGGTCGTAAGGAATGAAAAAAAGAACGTGCTATGGGGTTTGGCTTATAGATATCTGCTGCTTTAGGGAGGGTGGAGGAATGACGTAAGGGGGTACACGCATGGACTGTCTGGGGATCTTATTAATGATCCACTCCCCATGCCCTCGTTCTTCCTTGAGCATAAGCAAGTTGTTAGCATTGTTTGTTTTATTCCCGAGCGTAGTGCGCCCGACCTACAAGTACACAGCTGATGCCAATGGCTATTTACATACGAACCAGCTCTGGTCTCTGGATATGTCTGGTATACCTTGGGAAAAACTCGAAGCTCGCCTGTCTTAGATCACAATACTTAAGAGTTTAGGAGGACCAGTGGCCAAAGTGGAAAAAAAACATGGCTGAAGGTGCAGAGTTCAGGAAGGCTACATAAGGGTCAGGGTAAGGACCCTTTGCGAGTCCTCTTCTTTCCTTAATGTTGTTCCTTCTGGGTTTAGGGCTTAGGTTCTGTAAGGGTACCAGTGGTAGGTCCTGCTGGTTTGAGCCCAAGACTACTTCTTGAAAGCCTTGTTCTGGTCATTAATTGGCAAATATTGACTGGTCCCAAAAAATGAAGGAGAGGCGCTAAACCCTAAGCTCGGAATCCTAAACCCAAACCCAGGTGGAGAGTATCGAGCTCTGTTCTCACAGAGAACTTGGCCTACATTGCTGTTCCCAAAATGGAGACTATGATATAGGCACATTTATTGTAACAGGAACCCATATACAGGGACCCGTACTGTATTAAGCCCATCCCCGTAGAACGTCATGGTGTTTTTTCGCCTGAAACTAACTCAGAACCAAGTGGGGTTACTATGGTGGCTTGGGGTTTAGTCGATGACGAACTTAAAGAACCCTTCAAATTTGGCATTCAACCAGGACCTGCCCGGCTTGTGCTACCATGGTCCCGCTCACTTGTAAAACGGACCTTTGGGGATAATGGAGAAGCACATATGGAAAGCAAAATCGAAGGCTTGATTGAGAAGTACGGTATAGCCTAGGGATAAGGAACTATGTTGCAGCGGATGCCAAAAAAATAGCCCCTAATTTTCACAAAGCCAAAAGGTTTGTTTCTCTGACGCTAAAATCCAAGTGAGCGGGCGGCTAAATTGAAAGGCTCTGGGGCGGAAAAAGATAGGGGGTATCGCCTTTGGGATTATGTATCGCTTTCTCGGGGATGTTTGGGGGTATCGCATTTGGGGTTAGGTATCGCTTCCTCAGCTCTTTGCACTCATTTCCTCCTGCAGTACTGCCACAACAGGCTACCGTTTAGACGCTTGCTCAAGTCCTGAATCTAGACCCCAAAACACTATAGATCCCCGTGAAACCCTTCGAAGGAAACCTATACAACCCCTACATGTCCCTTTATATCCCTCCATAACCCCTTTGATGAAGAATAACAGAAAGAGGCATCACGATATATCGCTCCATGACCCCTTTCAACAATAATGACTAAAGCAATATATAAACATACACTAACAATTCGCCTACACCCTAGACCCCCTAAACCCTAAACCCCTCAACCCCTAAACCAGTAAACCCTAATCCCTAAACCCTTAAACCATCAACCCCTGAACCCACAAGGTAGTTTCCCAAAATAGGGGGACCCCAATATAGACCCTAAAATACTATAGTCCTTATTATTGGGACCCCCAAAAAGGTACCCCTAATCTTGGGAAACCACCACAATGATCTAGCATCCGAAGCTCCTTCAGGGGACTTCGCGCTGCTTGCGTAGGGGATTGGCCGCCAGGCCGCGGCGCTGGGAGTGGCAGGGTCCTCCCTTAGTCAAGGGTAGTTCATATTGGGATAATATAAGGTTATCTAGGGATAATTTTGATTTCTTAACGGTTATATGGGGTATAATATGGGATTCTATAGGGATACTGGAAAAGAAAATGGAAACTACTATTTAGGGTTTAGGGTTTTTAGGGATCAGCCTCCCATGCAGCAATAACGCAGCAATAGCAGTGCTATAGGAATTTAGGACCTGTATACCAATTAGCAGTATACCTTGTGATCCCTATTCGCGGGTGAGGGTCCAACCTGACAAATATGGAGTTATGAAAAACTCCTCTCCCCCAAAAGGGGTTATGTAGGGGTGTATAAGGGAACGGACATGGAATCCACTACATTTCTGGTGTTTAGGGCTAAAAAAAACAACGCCACCACCAAACCCGTCTACGAAAGGCTCCCATCATACACTGGGGGAATATGTCTTACTACGGGGGTGGGGGAGCATTAATGTTGGGGGTTATTGGGGAGATTGATGTAGAATCCTGTAGGCTTCGAACTATCCCGCGCTTTTTCTCATCAACCAGCCTAAGCCCCAACGCCTAAACAACCCTGAACCTTAAACCGCTTCAAACCTACTCCTGCCTCAGCTATGAAGCCAGGATTCCCCAAAAGCTTCCACTGCTCAGCCTCCGAAAACGCAGCGCGAGCCTCCTGGCCATGCACAAGTTCATCAGGAAGGGGTTAAGGGTTTGGGCTTTAGGGCTGAGGGTGAGGGGTTTAGGGTTTGAGGTTCGGGTTTTGGGTTTTGGGTTTTGGGATTAGGGTTTAGGGTTTGGGGTTAAGGGCTTAGGGTTTAGGGCGGAGGGTTTGAGGTTGTTTAGGGGAGTGGGTCAGCCAAAAGTCCGAAGACCAAACCTCAGACCCTGAAACCTCAAACCAAAACCTTACCCCCTTGACCACTTGTGCTCAAGGGGAGGAGGGAAGCGAATATTCTCCTTAACCCTAAACCTCAAAGGGGGTTATGTATGGATTGTTACAGGAATTCCACAGCCCGACGCATCCTGCCTTAAACCCCAAACCCTACACCCCACAAGTCTAGGGTAGTGGTTGAATTTAAAATGCAGCTACTAGCCCTTCATGGGCCCCAAACCTTGAGCCGTAAATGCCAAACCTTAGACTCAAATTACTGCCCCTTACCAAATCCTTTACCCGAAGCTCCAGGCCCAAAACCCTAAACCCCTTACCTCAAACCAGTCGCCCAAATCTGAGACCCCAAGCCCTGAACTCCAAACCCTAAAACACCGCGCCTCGCTGCTGACAGGTGTAGGGCGCTTTCGGAAGAAGAAGGCATGCGTCAGGTAGGGCAGGGTGATGTCCTTGGCTTAGGATACAGGTGCTCATTGGGGGGGGTGTCTTTGCAGGGAGTTCTTAGGGTTTGGGGTTTTGGGGTTTCGGGCCGAGTTGGACTGATGGGTTAGGCAGTCTGCCATTTTCTGGGTTTGGGACTTGGGGTGCTAGTTAGGGCAGCTCAGAATGGGTCGGTTCCACAAAAGCAGACATGAATGAGGTTCCAGGATTTGGGTGGGGTTAGGGCCGTAGGACATGTAGTATGTCTAGAAACAACCGAAGGCTGCAGTTCATTTGGGGTTGTATAAAAACCCCG
>CAJNIZ010047387.1:20853-36394 GCA_905231905.1 Symbiodinium pilosum | reverse complement strand
AATATACACTCAAGGTAGGAGACGTGGAATGCAGTTTCCATATTGGGTAGAAACCACTCTCAAACGATACCAACCAGGTTTGTCTGACCACACCGCAGCTATAGGCCATAACGATAGGTACGTGAAACTTTATAGGATCCTGCGGAGCACCCCTGAGATGGCGCCAAAGCGCGCGCGCCCGAACAGAAAAGCGCGCGCACGGCCCTAGCAAAAAACCCTCAACCCTAAATCCTGGCCCGTACACCATGTGGCTGTAGGGGTCTCACTGCCAAGGCGTTCAGCCAGGCCCTTGGGTTGAAGATTGCAAGGCAGCGTAGACCCAGGGTTTAGGGTTTAGCATGTAAACTCTAAATCCTAGAACCCTAAACCCTGAAACCCTAAACCCGAAACTCTTAACACCTAAACCCTAAACCCTGGTGTTCTTCAAGGACTAAATCAAACCTCAGCCCACTGTTTCTGTATTTCCGGTGCACGAAGGTGGCCCGGATGGTGAAATCTGCGCACATCCCCTCTTCTCACGGGATCTCATGTGCTGATGGAAAAGTCTCCTACTGTAGGGGCTTCCATGACTGCCTATATTGCGTTCTAGTTTCCCTAAACCGTACACCCCTGCAGGATATTTTCAATCGACTTGAAAATAGCATATGGTCCTGTATCGGGACATGGCTTCGACTCTAGTAGGATTCGTAGGGGTTTCTGCAACGCTTTCTCATACTTAAGGCTTCAGGGCTCAGGGAAGTTTTTCACCCAATTGCTCAAACTCTACACCTTCAGCGCCCCAATCCACAAGCCCGGTCTAGGGGTTAGGGTTTAGAGTTTAGGGCTTCGTGTTTCGTCTAACATCGCAGGAGTCTAGACCACTGTCAAATGGAGCCCAAATCCTGACGCCTCTATGAGTGTCAGGGAAAGAACACCATATTCCGCTGGTTCCCCTACAACCACCCCTGCGGTTACCTCTGCCCTAGTCATCCCTGAAAAACATGAACTCGGTATTGTAGGAGTGGGGGTTCGTAAGGGAACCCATGAACATCGCCCAGGTTTGCCTGAAACTCCAGGCTCAGAGCCCTTGAAATACCGACCACTGCGGATCCCGTAATTACATACCCAATACATACCCTAGAAAGCCGTACAAGCCCCAATACAGGGTCATTCTTAGTACATAGGAAGCCGCTGTCAATATAAGGGGTCAAAGGCAAGGACCTTACATGACTGCATGAGGTCATGGAGTACTGCCGCGGTGGGGAGCTCTTTGACCGGCTGCTGGATGTTGGCCACTTCACGGACTGCTAGTGGAGCAGAGACGCATGGTTTTTGGGTTGCTTCAAGGAACGCTACGGGTGGATGCAGATTTCCTCGTGACTTAGAAAAGCTCGCCATATATTGGCGTGCAACACAAATTGATTGCAGTTTGCTTGAACTTGACAGCTATGGTGAGACTTTAGGAGGACCCCCACCCTGTAATAGTGATATAATAGGAATACAAGAGGCCTTTAACATAGTCCTTATTATCGCTTACAGTGACTATTACTGGGTGGGGGGTTCCACCCAAGTGAAGCTCTCCGAAAAGCGGAAGCCCTTAGACAACATCAAGCCCGGCTCAGCGTGTCAGTTTTTGGTGTTGACTGAGATGTTCAGAGTACCATCCCTTTTCCGCAAGAAACCGTTCTTTGGATGGGATCATATAGGGATATATGGGTGAAGGGGAAAGTGGAAACTACCATTGCAGTACCATGGGTCTCGGTTGCTGTGTGCAGGGTCTGCAAAGCCGCAGTTTTCCTAAATAGAAGCACCCCAATATAGACCCAAGATATTATATTCCTCATTATTGGAACCTTAATCTTGGTAAACACCCAAAAAGTGTTTCTTCGCAACCAGTTATGGTGTCTTTCCTTCCTGTGGAAACGCTACATGCAATGAGAACCCTGTCAGGGTGTTGGCCTTAGGTCGCCAGAGCGAATCACACCACAATGCATAACTCAAAACTCTATGTGGTGACAGCCAATATTCCTAAGACCTAAGGCCACTGAAGCCTGCAACCTGAAACCAAAACCCTCAAGCCTAAACCCTTAGCCCTTAAAAACTTAAACCCTAAGGCCTAAACCCTAAGCCCCTTAGCCCTATCAAAGCAGTGAAGATGGGACAAGGAGAATCAGGCGGCTGTGGTTATGCAGCAGATCTTCCGCGCCTCTGCCGCAACCAGGGTGGCCGCCGATTTTTAATCAAGTCAGTGTTAGGAGTTTAGGATTTAGGGTTTAAGATTTAAGGTTCAGGGGTCTAGGATTTAGGATATCGGGCGCAGTCTTTGGGATTTTCTCCGGCCAATGTCTGTCTCATCCCTGCGCTCCCCTTGCAGCCCTTAGGTGGGCACGACTCTTGCATCTAGGGCTTAGGATTATGGGTTCAGGGTATAGGGTTTAGAATTTAGGGTTTGGCGGTCTAGGATCTGCCTAGTGGAAGCGGGCCCCGATGTAACGTGGTCCCTCATTCAGAGGCTGGTTTGATTTGAGAGAGCTTGTCGCACACATACGAGGCGCTGCTTAACGTTGGGGCATCAGCATGTTTGCTTCCTTCTGAAATCCGAATGTCAGCAGAAGTTACAAGTGCATTGCGTATGTATGAGGGTGTTTGGTCTAGGGTGCTGTAAAACCTTAGGCCCTATACCCGACCAGGGTTGAATCTGGAACCTGGTGCACTGCGAGCAGACGCAAAAGTCCGAGGGGGTGGAAAACAGCGCTCTAAACCCTAAACCCTAAGCCCTGAACCCTAAGCCCTAAGCCCTCAGCCCTAAACCCCAAACCCTAAGCCCTAAACCCTAAGCCCTAAGCCCTAAGCCCTTAACCCAATTGGCATGAGGATTCCCCTTAGGCACTCCATTTGCACCAAGGCGGCGTCTACTACCTCCACACTATGAAGGCAGGAACTGAGAGCTGGCAGTATAGGATTAGATAAAGGTTGAGGGTTTAGGGTTTAAGGTTTAGTGTTTAGGGTTTAAGGTTTAGGGTTGAAGGTTTCGGGCTAAAAACTCCTAGTCTCCTCCTTAATAAGCCTTGGATAACCCCCTTTAAGGAGTTTAGACTATAGCTCATATAGGATTAGGCATACGGTTTATATTGGGGTTATACCTAGGGGATATCTAACTAGGGTTCAGGGTTCAGGGATATAACATCGATGTAGGATTAGATGCAGAATTCATATTGGGGCTATACCCAGAAGATATTAGGGTGTTGGATGTAGTGATACAACCCTGACACAGGAGAATGAACATGTAAAAGCACATGGAACATCAAACGGAAGCTAGAAGCTGGGATTCATACCTGCTGACGCTTAGCTGGGACCGGTGGGATGGGTTATATACGTAGGGACTGTGATTGCTATTCGGTTCTAGAGCGACTACTCCGGGGATTCATTCCCCTGTGCGAACCTAAGCACGTGCAAGCATACGTGCAGCTGCCGTATGTAGATGTATGTCAGGACCTTTGCCAGAGCCACTTGCACAGTGTGCCCTGGGGTGCTGGGTAGGGTTAGTATTTCCCTTTGTAGGATCTTTCACGGAATAAGATGACACAAAGGACTTGGACCCCATCAGGCACAGCCCATTCTCGCGCAAGCCCCAAACCCAAGCGGCCACCAAATCCTTTGGCTATCAGCTTCTTAACTTCCGAATCAACAAATCTCCTTAGATTGCAGAGTGTGAGTGAAGACTCTACACGGCGCAGCAGCCACTTTGTGGTGGGATTTTGCTGCGCACTTTTCCCCTATGTATCCCAGACTTAGCATGGATCATCGCCATTTCCAATTTGGAGATCCCTCCAACTGGAGAGGTTCGACAACTCTGTGCTCAATAACTCATTAAGAGCTTTGTTTAATGGGACCCCTGCCTCAAGTCCCGAACCCTGAACCCCACACCTTTTCTAAGTGACGTTCTTGAGGACGTATGGTATTTTCCCAAAATGAGGGGACCCCAATATAGATCTCAAAATACTATAGTCTTTATTATAGGGACCCCACAAAGGTACCCCTAATTTGGGGAAACCCCCGTATTGATGTCATGTAGGTCCTCTGGGGTGGCCCGTGTGCTGAGAAGTGAACGTCCATGTATCACAACCAAGCCCTGCACACGTACAACCCAAAGCGGAAATGAACTGGACCAAGGGCTGAAGTAAACCCTTTCGACATTATCCTAATCCCTAAACCCTACACCCTAAATCCTAAACCCTAAAGCCTAAAACCTAGCACAACTCCACAGCTCACGTGTGGAGATCTTATGGATTGCGGTCCTCATCTAACAGTGGCAGGTGAGGCGGGGTGTATTACATCAGGGTGAAGTAGTCAAACCCAAGACACGAGATCTCGAGGCTGATGCAAGATCCAATGATTTAATTTGTAGTGGGATTGCTTGGGGTGTTTATGGTTTAGGGTACAGGCTTCATGGGACTTAGTCACGACTTATAAGTTCTGACCTTACTTATAATCAGGTGTTCTGAATAAGTTCAGTTAAAGGGAATGTAAGTACGGTTGCAAGCCCAATTCTACTGGGTTGATGTTAAGGAACTTAATTAAGTTACCATAATGGTTATATACGATGAATAGTAGGGCTTCCCCAATATAATATCTTGAAATACGTTCCTTAACAACCAACCCTAAACCCTACATATCCCTATATACACCTCTATGATTCCCCCCTTGATACCGTTCTTATAGTAACTTGAATTGAGTTCCCTAACAGCAACCCAGTCTAACCAGAGTTGGGTTTTTGGTTCAAGGCTGGGAGGCCTTAGACGGAGGTTTAGTAGCTCATCGCGGTTTAGCGTTTGGGTGTAGGTTTTGGAGTTTAGGGCTTTGGGGTTCATTAAGCCTGGGTGGATGCGGATTACCCTAAACCCTAGACCCTAATGGGTTCAATGATAAGTAGGGCGACTGGCCCTCATGACGACCTTCTTGCAGCCGGCCTCTGCCCTGAGCCCTTAAGCTCTATAGTTCCCCTTAAGTAGATAGAGTATGGGTTTAGGGTTTAGGGTTTAGGGGGATCTTACTATATTATACCCGAAGGCATATTCTACGTACTTAAGGGGCACTATAACCCCCAAAACTTCAAATCATGAACCAAAAGCCATAAGCCCTTAAACTCTGAACCCCGAGAACCTCAGACAGGTCGTGCACCGTGATCTGAAGATCGAAAACTTCATGTTTGCCAGTGACGGTTCCCCGGCAGCAGTTAAGATGACCTGGACTTCCTGACTGCCCGATAAAGCGGATGATTTCAATCCAAAGTGGAAGGAGCTGTGAGCAAAGTACGCCACATGTGCGACCACCGGGGTAGACCTCGAGAAAACTTGCAGCTATGCTTGCAGCCCGAGGAGTTGCTGCCAAAGCTAAAAGCTTGAAAGTATATACTCTGGTTCACTCACCACCTGCCCGCTTTATCTGAGCTAAAGGGCTACATAAGGGATTATATAGGGGAGTCTTATTGCGATAGCTGAGGGGGATACTAGGAGTTTAGACCATGGCTCATTTACTTGTGGCCCAAGTGCTTGAGCTTGGTTTTGAAGAGCAGTGTGAATTGATGGCTGGCCCAGCTGAGGCCTCGGCCTTTATCTGTTCAGCATCTGTAGCTGAGGTGCTCGACATTCAAGAGCAATGTCTCAGGCGGCGGCAATGTGAAACAATGGCTCGCTCGTCTGGAGATGGAACGAAGCTTAAGCAAGTCTTTGCCTTCATCTGGACCGCCTCGGTAAATGACGTGCTGGCAATCCAGTTCCAATGTCTGAAAAGGATGGATGTCCTCTTCGGGTTCACAGTGGATGCGATACCAGACAGAAAGCTTTCAAGGCGTGCGCGTCTGAGCTGTGCATCGTCTACTGGCTTGGTGAGGGCATGTCAACCGTTGCATCTCCTGGGCCTGGGCAATGACCCAATAGGAAGAGCGCTAGCAATGCTTGCGCTCAAGGATGCCGTCTCTTTGCGAACATGCAATTCTGACATGTGCTCGTGGTGGGCCACACCAAAAACTCCGTTCATGCTCGTCTTCATGCAGTACTCGCCGGTGGGCTGTCTTCTACGACCATATCTTGCGTCAGACACATCATCGTCCGTCTTGGCCGCTGTAAAAGAGATATGTGTTTGGGCAAGGGGCAGCTTTTTGCAGAAGAACGAGCTTGTGAGTGTGAGCCAGTTCTCCAATGGTCTCACGTTGGAAGATGTCAAATGTAGATATGATCTCAATGCCGATGACGAGGTTGCCGATGAGGACGAGCATGAGGAGCATGAGGAGGAGGAGGAGGAGAAGGAGCAGGAGGAGGAGGAGGAGGAGGAGGAGGAGGCAGAGGAGGCAGAGGAGGAGAACGGGGAGGGGAAGCAAAAGGACGAGGACGAGGACGATGAACAAATCCGGATGACATCAGGTGAGCGTGCCATGAGCTTGAGCAGCGGTTGGTGTTCAGTCATGGCTGGGCGGTTGATGCGAGACGCGGTGTTTGTCTGCTCAGATCCTGTCAAGGCATCAATTCAGGCACTGACTGACTCGATTCCCACTGTACTTGTGTGGTCAGCTTGCGACTTCAGGACCAGCTCATCCCTACTTGAAGTGGACTTGGCAGATGCACACACTGGCGCACATCAGCATGCAGAAGACTTCACGGTGACGGTGACACATACTCGTGCTGGTGTGCAACTCACGCTGCACGCCTCATACGCTGAGTTCGCGGATGAGGATCAATCTGGTGAAGAATCAGAATTGTCGTGCGCCGGTTCCTTAGATGGCACACCAATGACCTTCTTCAGGTACTGTCACAGTGCACATGCATATGAGGGGCAAATTTCTGGAGACTTGATAGCTTTGAATATGCTTGGGCGGTCACTCCTTGGACGCGAGGTCAACCCTGCCACGTTGCTACACTTGCTATGGCGACTCCTCTGTGCTCCGATGATGGCTTGGCCTTTCTGGACCTCCAAAAGGCCATTGTCTTGCCAATTCAGTTGTGTTGCTGCTGAACTAGGTGCAGATGGCAACGATGAGCATCAAAGCAGGCCAAGCTTTCTGCGTGCGGGTGGTCTTTTCGAGATGGTTGCGTCGCACTTTAGCGTGCAAGAGGATGAGATCACACCCCAAGGTGTGAGAATGTTGCGGCTTACCGAAGTCAGCAGCAGCCATTTTGATCAAACAGATGTTCTGGACAGCATATCATCATGCTTGGGAGCGCCTCCTTACGTCGAAGCTGGATTGCAGATGCCACGGCTCTGAGCCAGAACCTTGTCGCTCTCAGGCAGAATCTTCTGATACCCCGGGGTCAAGTGTTGAGGCCCCCTCAGTAACATGTTCCGAGTCCATGACGTGGGAGTTTCTCCTTAAGGCAGGACTCCAGGACTCCCAAAATCCCGTAGAATCCACACTAAATAAACCCTAAACCCCAATACTCCTGCTTTAGGAAGCTCTCATGTGACTCAAGGATTTCCTTGTATCAACTCTTTGACGGTGTGGAAGCTGCAAAAGATTTTCCTGGTACTCAATTGGGTGGTTGTCAAAATTATGGTCCCTTTTTGGGTCCCTTTTGTAATACGGCACCTAATATGGGGGGTACCCAAAAAGGGACCATAATTTTGACAACCAGCCAACTTTTGTGATAGAGGAATCCTGGGCCAGCGTGAGCTCTGTAAATCTGGGGAATTCGATCAGTTTACGTACCATTTGGGGAGCAAGATTTCCTCCAGTAAGACGTGAGGCTATAGTCTTTAGTATCTTTTGCGAAGAGACTATTTTTGATTGAAGTTTTTTTAGGTATGGGATTTAAGTCTCCTACTTGTACTAGCAAGTAACTTCTGCTGTCATCGTTCCTTCCAGACGGTAAGGAATCAGAACAGGGGTCCTCACAATTAGGCGGTTAAGGGTGTACAGCTTTGGGTAGAGGATCCGTACAAGTAGTAGTCCTTATGTGGAGAATCTCTCCAGATGAGTAATACACTGCCCGAAAATCAAATATTTCTAAAACTTGATTATAGTATGCCACCGCGGTATATTTAACATTAGGGGGTGGAGGGGTTTAATGTAGTTTGAGCTTCCAGCAACATTCAAGAGGTCCATGCATCAGCTCCGGCAGTAACACTCAGGCACCCTAGATCTGAAGCAGTTCAGGGTCTAGGATTGATGGTGTAGGCTGCAGGGTTTAGGAATGTGGCACATTCAAGATCCTAGCTAAGCAGTCCTTTGGCCTTTGAAGTAGACCCCGAAGCCTTCCAAAATCCGAATCCCCGAACTTCACTCAACCCTGAAGCCGCCCCACATGCCTGCAAGGAAAGTTGTTAGGGATATAGAGTTATGTAAATGAATAAATTCATAGAGAGATGGATGTGTATATATATATATAATTTGTGGTTAGGGTTTGGCTTCTTTGAGGTCACATGAGGAGTGTACGTAGTAGATTCGGGTCTCTGTTGGGGCCCCCTATGTATAGAACTCCCCAGATGCTCAGCCTCAAACTTTAGTTTGTTTGGGGTATTCCTCCGAATAACTTCACATTATGGACCCTAGTTCCCATGTATTCCCTGTGCAGCCATTTTTTTGTGATGGGAACCCCAAGTGGTACTTTCCTGAAATAGGGACCCCTATAAAGACCTCAAACTAGTATAATCCTTATGATAGGGATCCCCCAAAGAGGTACCCCTAATTTTGGGAAACCCCTAAACCCTAAACACTAAAAAGTAGTTTCCATTTTTCATTCTCCCTATATAGTCCCTATATAACCCCTATAAACCCCTTTAAGGGTACCCCTAATTTTGGGGAACCAAACCCTAAACCCTAAACCTTAAACCCCTAAATCTATCCCAGCTTTGATGGTCCCAAGGTCCCATTGAGGCAAACATGATCAAGGCTGGGTTTACGGTTTAGGGGTTTAGGGGTTGAGAGTTTAGAGTTTAGAGTTTAGGGTGTAGGGTTTAGGGGTTCAGGGTTTAGGGTTTAGGGGTTTGGGGTTTAGGGCTTAGGGGTTTAGGGGTTTAGGGGTTAGGACTTAGGGGTTTAAGGTTTAGGGGTTTAGGGTTTAGGGTTTAGGGGTTTAGGGTTTAGGGTTTAGGGACAAGCATACAGGATGGAGTTTAACAGTGGCTATGAGGAGGGACCTCTAGAGGGGGGACGCCTGATCCCATTACCCTAGATAACCCTTGTATGGTCTGTATGTACTCTTCATATTACCAGCTCCCCTAATTAGCCCCGATAAGCTACAGGGGTCCCCATTAGTCAAGGGTTCGTCCTAAAACCCCTCGGAGTTTGGTGCGCGAAAGATTGCTGTACATTTTTGGGCACTTGAACTTTCGGATGTCAGCACAGCAGGGGGGGAGCATTAGGCATTGGGGGTACAAGTAAGTGATCGCCGTGGCTACGCTGTTCGCAGGGAAACATGTAGCAAATTATGTAGCTTCCGCCCTGGAAAATCAGGCTGAAGCCTGTGCCTCGAACCTTAATCAGATTTGCGATTCTTTGGCAAACATGGCTGCTCTACATGAGGGCCGATGTATAACCCCCAAATCTGAAGTCACGAAGCCATAGCCTCTAAGTGAAAATCTTACACGATTCCAACATCGGCGAATCGCACGGCCCTATCAGTTCCAAAGTGTAACGAAAATGAGATTTGGATGGAAAACCTTCGAGAAGTCTTGATCCCTGGGACATCATCCCTGTATACGCCCCATGCACCCCTCTAAAAGCACCCTGAGCACAGGGAACCTACAGTCCAAACCCCTGACTCCAAGCTCCAAACCCAGTTTCTGCTAATGTGGACCCTAACATACTATAATCCCTATGCTGGGACCCTCTCAAATGGTACCCCTAATTTTGGGAAGCCCCTGCCCTCACACCGAACATCCGCAGATTATTGACTTCGGGTTCGCTCGATCCTTCAAGGAGGGCGAGGCGAGGAGCGTGGAGGGTAGGGTTTAGGTTGGGTCATTCCCCTACCCAGTAACTGTCCTTAAAGGGGGCCTTATTAAGGGGCCATTATAATTCCTATTACCCCTTGTGGTAACAGTTACTGTAAGGGGGAATAACCCAAGGTTTAGGATTTAGGGTTTAGGGTTTCTGGTTTTTGGGTGAGGGCTTTAGGGTCCATGGCTCAAGGCTAAGGTTTATATAGGTTTGGGATTGTTTAGGGTTTAGGGTTCGAAGCTAGCCCTTAGCCGTCAATGTGGAGAAACCTGCATGAGCTTGTGATACCAAACGCTCAAACCTCCTAATGTCCGGGGCTCTCAGCATCATTTCTTTTTCTTAAATGAGCCGCATACTTTCTCCGCGACACGCCCAGGGTTTCGGAAAGCCTTTTGCAAGCGGTGTTTTGCATGTGTTTGGGGGGGGGGGGGGGGCTTGGGTAGCATGTGTTTCATTTGACCTAGTCCGTCGATTGCGGTTTAAAGATTGGCTGCGTCGTGTTGCCTTGTCACAAGTAATCCCATCTTACCAGTATTAAATACCCTCCCTCATATGAAATATAGGCCCCAATATATCAGGCCGCTTGGGGGGAATATTTGATGTTAGGGAGTGGGGCGGTGCTGGATATCGACATGAAGGTATTATACATACTGCCTCATATGTGCCCTTGACAAGATGTCCATTGAGAGGAGCATTGGATCTCTACAGTCGTCCTTATGTAGTTCCTTATAGTAGTCCTTATACCCTAGCTAATTATTGATCTCCCAAGGCATTTTGACTAGGTTATAGTCGGACTATATGTACATGTACTTCTCAGGTTGTAGGTAACCCGCCAGTCCAAGTACTAATCGCTTGCATGCAAACCACCTGCCATGCAGAACATGAAGACCAAAGTCGGGGCGTCAGAGGCTCAGCCAGGATTCTCCACCTTTGGGGCTGCTCTGGTTTTAGGGTTGGCCTGGGGGCTTGGGGGTTTGCAGTCCCTAAGCCCTTAAATCCTGAGCCGTAACCTTAGTTGAGGGCAAAGGACTGAGATTTTTGGGTTGAGGAGGTTGAAGCGTTGGAGACTTTCCTGAGGACTGTCCTTCACCCCGAGCTTTCCAATAATGAGGCGTGGGAGTAAGGATGTCTTGCGGTGTCTGAGGGCAACGTTTCTCAACAGTCTGCACTAGATCATAAACCCTACAGGTTTCAGCAATGTGATTGAGCATAGCATCGCCCACCCTTTTAGCCTGCCCTCAAGGCAAGGGCACGCATACACGGCTTAGGGTTGGGGTTTAGGGTTTAGGGTTTGAGGTTTGGGGTTTAGGGTTTGGGGTTTTGGGTTTAGGGTTTGGGGTTTAGGGTTTCAGTTTAGGGTTCGACTATCTCTCCCTCAAGCTTGGGTTCCAAATCCTAAGCCTTAAGCCTCCTGATTTCATACTCTAAGCCTGGATGCCAGAATAGTAATAGTACAAGTACTAGTAATAGTACTAGCAATAGTGTTAGGAAACGTTGCTATAGGGTGTAGGGTTAGGGTCCATGCAAGGGTGCCTTTGTTCCAGGCCGTACTTTGTGTCGCCGCAGATTTTGGCTGGCAAATATACGGAGGCTGGGTGCCCCCTCCGTCGTGGGGGGGATTGTGGGGTTCCCTACCTTTGATATTTGCATTGGCAGGTGTAGGGAGAAAGGATTCAGGTTTATGGACTACATGAATCTTATTTATCTTCGGGATGGCCGTAAGTGTATCAGAGGCCCCCAATTCAGGGCTTATTTGAGGACATAGATTTTGTGTACTTGTTTCCCCCTTAAACCCTAAAAGCCTAAAGGCTACACCCCTAAACATTTTTGCCAACTCCGATGGTTTTAGACAACAGAGTCCCATGCTGGACAGCACGGGACCAGCATTGGAACCCCAAGCGCTACACCAAACCCTGAAAATCTGAACCATAATTAGATCGGCTGGAATCCAGATAGTTGTAGGTAGCAATTCAGAATTGCGGAGTTTCATCATGGAGTTGCAGGGTGTGACGGGACATATAAGTCTTATGAACTATCTAGTTCGCTACTTCCCAGCCCATTCAGGCATATAGGCTTGTGGCCATTTGCGGGGCTTGCTGGGCTTCAATGGCAGGGCTTCTTCAAGAATATTGAGGGTTTTTCATGTTCTATGTGTTTGATTCCCTGCCACAAAACAGCCAGGATAGTTGAGTAGTATTTCATTTGGGGATACTATGGTACCAGCCGATTTTTGTTTATTCTAGATTATTTTATTTGAGGGGCCAAAGGGCCCAGCGCGAAACCAGCATGACCGACTGATGTCCGAGAATAAGAATACTGTGGTACCCAATGTAGAATAAGATTATATCCTCCTTTTGGGGTATAATATTTTACATGAGGAATATAATCTTACTGCGTTTAACAACCAAAAAACGATACTCAGTTGTTCCGCCTCCCATAACCGAGCCATCAGTCACCGAGCTAAGTTGAAGCTGTCATCTTGATCTCGGATGATAACCATCAAGCCCAAACCTGCATCCTTGAACCCGACAATCGAAGTTTGGGGTTTAGGGTTTAGGGGTTTAGGTTTTAGGGTTAACTGAACAACACAACCTGAACTAAGAGAGCCACATTATATCCTGCAAGAATAGTCGCCTTTTACTTTTGTGTGCAGTGGCGTTGAGAAGCGATCCATCCTCAAGTGTCCAAGCGGACAGGCCACGGACATGTGGACCTGCGGTGTTGGCAACTCAGACTTTCCGCCGGACTTGCCTAACCCTAAATAAGATTGTAGTTTCCATGTTCTTTTCCATTCCCCGTTTATAGCCCAAATATAAACGTGTACATGACGGCCCATTGCCGATAGAATCGGTCAAGAACAGCGCCCCGAGGAAGGATCCAGCAAAGGGATGCATATCGAAGAAGCTATAACATAGTCCTGCGGCTCTTTGAGGGTAATACAGAAGCCTGACAAGCTAGGAGCATAACTCCCCTACGATAACTCCCATACAGGAATTCGTGGACATGTTGAAAGTTGGGTTTTCGTTCCTCTGACTGGGGGCTGGGGTGTTCGGTGTTACTTTGGGTATGTCCCCACTCGGTAACAGTTGGATAATATTTGTTGGATAAGTGGTCATAGGCCTTAGTATTACCCCTACTATAGACTGATACTGGGTGGCAGCAGTACCCAATTAGTATTACTAGTCTTACATACTTTTATTTTGAGTAGCATTAGGCAAGGACCTGTTTCTTGGATTTGATTTCCCGAACCCTAGACCCCAAACCCTAAACCCCACACCCTAAACCCCAAAGCCTAACCCCAAACCCTAAGCCCTAAACTCCAGGTGTCGGCCTTGGCTTGTTTCAGGTTGACACAAGCACCTTTGCTACCACCCGAAGCTCAGCAATACAAATCCTAAAGCCAGGGTCCTGAACCCTACTGTTGAGTTTAGGGCTTAGGGATGACATCTTGCACCACCTAGGGGCCCTAAAGTATTGTGATTCCTAGGACTTTACAGACTTAAGGTGGTGCAAGAATTCCTCCATGAACAGTAGGTCCTACGTTTCCAACCCGCCTACAAGTATTTCAGCCTCTTAATTCTAGGCCATAAGCCCGAATGCAATGACAAACAAAACTGACACCCAAAACCGTAAAATCTCAACCTTAAGCACACCAAACCCCAAAATCTCATGCTCAGCACGTCCCGCCCTCAGACAGTCATGTACGTCCTCCTCTGTGGCTACCCGCCCTTCTTTGGGGACTCAGATGTAGGGGCCTTTGTCTTTTGGGGGGTTTCAGGGTTTAGGGTTTCAGAGTTCAGGGTTTAGGGTTTAGGGTTTAGGATTTAGGGTTAAGGGATTAGGGTTTTGGGTGTAGGCTTTGAGGGTTTGGGTGTAGGAATGCCTGCTTGAGGATTGTGAATTACAAAGCTTCAGAACGCCTGACATTTGGGCTTCGGGTTCAGGGTCGTGAAGCGAGGGTTTGCAGAGCACAGGGCTTGCAGAATTTCTTATTGACACTAGTCACAGCAACAGTACTACTAGGATAATAACAGTACTTTTAAGAGTAGTCTTAATAGCAATAAGAATAGGAATAATCTCATGCCAGGAAGCCCCCACGCTCAGGTTACAGGAGGGGGTGAGCTCTAGGGCCATGTTCAGGGTGGTCCTGGTAGGGATTTTGCACGGGTGGTGTGGGTTTCAAGGTATCATGGACTTGGGGTGAAACCCCAAACCCCAGAACCGCGTTTGAAGGCTGCGGTTTCGGGTTCGCAGTGGGTTCCTCAAGCAGGATCTCCTAAGACAAACGGAAGATTCTGGTTGACTAGAGTATTGCACCTACTCTTACCATTATTTGAACCATTACTTTTGCTATAGTTATACTACTGCTAGTACTTCTACTATTAATACCTGTTCGTCGCTTGAAGCCCTGTTGACAGGCAAGGAGGGTTTGCAAGGCTTCTTCGTAGTTGCGGGTCGAGGTTTCAAGGTTTCAAGGTGAAGGGCTAAGGGTAGGCACTCCCTAAACTAAGACAGAAGGTAGAAAGGGTGTGTGAACAGACTGCCACCTTGTTGAAGCGAACCTAGGTGGGGTTTCACGCTTGTGCGAGGGAGGGTAGGTTTGAAGCTTTTGTCTACATGATCGGTTCGGTGGGGAATGAAGGCTTAGGGTTTGGGGTTTAGGGGAAAGGGTGTAGGGCATGAAAGTACACGGATTCATCCCCTCGGCGACATCTGATCGCAGAAAACCATGCTTTCAGGGCTCCCTTGTGCAGCATTGACTCTTGAAGCCCCGTGTCATCGCTGAAGGTGTTGGGCAACATGACCCCGGCTATGCGCGTGGCTAGAATGCACTGATACATCATTCCAACCGTTCCAGACTCAACAGTCCTCAAGCCACAACACCGCCATCGGTGCCAACAGGCTACAACTGTGGATTTTGACCCCATCCTCTTGCCCGAAAACATTCCCAAAATAAACAACTCCTCATAGAACCCTACTCTATCCCTCTGTAGAGGCACACCCTACACCCTACACCGCTGCCCTTATCCCCGTGATTTTTTCCTGGATCTTCATACACAGCCACCTTTCAATGCCCCTGCAGGCGGAGATTCTCACGCGTGTGAGAGGAGGGCAGTTCCCTGGCTCCTCCCGAATAGGATTTAGGGTTATGGTCCCCCTTAAGTAGATAGAATATGGGTAATATGGGGATCTTATTATTATGTATCAAAAGCCATTTTTTATCTACTTAAGGGGACTCCAGGGTTTAGGGTTCAGTGGTGCCTGGCGGCCATAGTGATATATGGAAATATGAGTGTCCCTCTAGTGTAGGCTTAATTTCGGGAAGAAATCCTAGTACCGTGCCTAAGTAATGTGGCGGTGCAACTCCAGGGCGTATGGGGTGTTCAGCGTTAAGCTTTGTGGTCTGTGAGACTGGTGTTTTTAGGCTAAACCCTAAACCCCTAAAGTTTAGGTCCGAGGATCGATGTGTCAGGTTTGCGGTTTATGGTTGAGGGCTGAGACTTTTGGGCTCAAGGTTCGGATTTCGGAGCTCGCGGTTGTGGCAGGGGACTGAATGTGTAATGATCAGAGAGGCTTGTTGGAGGATCTAAAGGTCTGAAGGGATGCCTTTTCTGGGTTGCTGTTAAG
>CAJNIZ010047387.1:10447-20753 GCA_905231905.1 Symbiodinium pilosum | reverse complement strand
CTTAAATTAAGTTCCTTAACAGCAACCCAGTTTTGGGTATGACTGTGGTAACAGGCAGGCCAGAGCCTCAACTTCTGAAGCCTAATGTAGACCCATGATTAATAAACCCCTTCCTTTTAAGGGCCTTAATAATAGGATCCCTAGTATAACCCCTATTAATAAGAGGGGGTTTATTCATCATGGGTTTGGGTTAATGCAACCACCCACCTCCCAAATAGAATTGAAGCTTGACGTTGACCTGAGGTTTTCCTTCAATGACGCAGATTGGCGCCATGTAACGGAACTGGCGAAGGACCCTGACTTCCCGCGTTTGCAACCCTTAAGCCTGGCTCCAAAGTCCTTGTTCCTAAAAAGGACCTCATCCGGGGCCTCCTTCGCATGAGCGAAGTGGAGCGAATCACGGCAAAGCAGGCGCTGGTTGAGGGTTCTAGGTTAGGTGGACCCCCCACCCAGTAATAGTGGCCATAAGGGATAATGGTGAACATTAGGGTCTTCGTATATTCCTAGTATACTATTACAGGGTAGGGGTCAACGTAAGTTCAAGGGTTTTCAGATTGCTACGTTTGCTATATCACTATCACTAGTATTACGATTCTTATCGTTATTCTTGCTACGGCTACTTTGCAGTCTATGATAAACTCAGGGTGTAAGGGGATAACGAGACTCCCGAGATGTATATGGTATAGAAGAATCTTCAGCGTTTCAGGATTTGGGGGGCTTAGGAAGTAACTAGTGGGTTCTTACAGTACTGATACTCACCTGTTGGATCTTCATGGAGTCAAGAGGATTTGGCTGCACAACAGTCACGGGGAGGGTTGTGAATGATTGTCAGTCAGATCAGACCGGTATTGTCAAGGAGCTTAAGCTAAACTAAAGATCGTGTCATGTCATTTCCATACTGATGTGGTTCAGCCACATGTGGGCCGAAATCGGAGGGCCGGGTGCGTGCACTTTTGACGAAGGTTCTTGGGCTTAGGGTTTATGTCTTAGGGTTTAGGTTTAGGGTTTAATGGTCCGCTTGGTAGAGCGACATGTCTTGCCAGCAACGCAAAATTCAGTTGCTAGTTACATGGGGAGCATGTGTAACTACGCCGGACTGCAGTGGTGTCTCACCACTGATGTGCCAAGGGAGCCCTAAACACAAACTGAAAAAGCTCAAGCTCTCAGCCACACACCCCTAATCGGAACCTCCAAATCCACCGCGAGACCACAAAAAAAGGATCTGAAGACCCTGGCATTTGTGAGCACCTACTGGATCAGTTCTGGATCAATTGAGCCATAGTCTAAACTCCTTAAAGGACGGGTATATCAGGGGTTATAGAAGGGACTACTATAGGGGTTATAAAGGGGGAAACTAGGAGTTTAGACTATGGATCAAGTGCAAGGCAGAAGTTTACCTCAATACTTCCAGGGACAGCCCCTGATACTTACTATTCAGCCCCATGGCAGTCTCAAAATTGGGGTCCCTTTGCTTGTATCCCAAAAGATTCGGTGCCGCATTACTGTTGGACCCTTAACAGGGTCTCCTAAACCTTGAATGACGAAACCCTAAGCCCTAAATGACTAACCCCTAAACCCAATCCGCAACCTAAGTTACTTAACCTTTAAATCCTAAACTACTAAACCCATCTTAGAATGTTTCAGAAGAAGCTGGGATCAATCAGGCCCTGTTCGATACGTGGATCCTACAGACGGCCTGGGCCCCGCAGAGCCACGCGACCACCCAGACACGATTTGGGTTTAGGGTTTGGGGTCTTTAGGCCTGTGCTTTTGGGGTTTAGGGAGGAGGAGTCCTCAACTTTCTCTGAAAGCCTCCGCCCCGGTGTCTACGCGACCACATGTGTTTGCACAACTTTGTCAGTCAAATCTCAAGCCCTAAACCTCAAATACCAACGATAGGGTTTCAGCGCACCACACACCCTGAACCTCAAATTCGAAAATCCCTTGATCCCAGACCCTAAACCCTGGAAGTCAAGAAGGTTCGGATTTAGACCAAGGAGGATTGCCAGTGCCAGAGCTCGATTCAAGTGAGACCGTAGCAGGGCTTAGGGGAGAGGATTTCACGAAGCACGTTGCTGGGTTCAAGGCTTGGGGTTTAGAGTTCAGAACAGGTTTTAGGCTGCCTGGGTTGGACTTCACAGAAACTAGGAGTTTAGAGCCAGCTGAAAGGTGCCCCATCTTTGGGCAGTTTCCACGAAGGCATACTGGGCCCCAATATTACGATTACGATCTTCGGATGTAGTACTGTTGATGGAGGAAATCTTGCACCACCTTAAGTCCCTAGAGTCCTAGGAATTACAGTAGTTTAGGGCCCCTAGGTGTTGCAAGATTTCATCCATCAACAGTATTTCTGATGAAGAATTTAATCCTACGTGGTTCAGCAGCCCCAAACAACATTGCTCAGTTTGTCAATGCCGTGCTTGCTCTTTGCCAAGGCGCCCGTCTTGCGAGCACCGCTGAAGCAGAAGCGCCTGCCTCAAACCCCACTTATCCCTTCATACGAATAGACAACACTCTATTCACCTCAACATTACTAAATTTGTCTTCCAATGCAAGAGGTCTCCGATGCAGACTACTTAATATCAGGTTTGAAGGGAGGTGTTCCATATTAGTATGAGATGATGGCGCCTTCAACCTGAAAGGTCATCTGAAAGGTTTGTCATCCTGCAAAGCCAGGTGCTTGTGCTTCTTGTAGTGGCGATTCTGTTGATTTTCAGAAATCCTGCATGAGACTACTAGAGTATAGTACCATAATTCCCAATATATAATAGACTTAGGGTCATGCAGGATTTTTGGTATCCACCGTTGTACGTTCTTCTTCGGGCCAAAGGAAGGTCATTTTTTTGGGGGTCGTTCGGCTCAGGGCGAGCTACAGGTTGGTCGTTTTGGATATCGGGCCCAGGGATGATGACTCGGGTTTTGGGGTTTGGGGTTTGGGGTTTGGCGTTTAGGTTTTAGGGTTTAGGGTTTAGGGTGTAGGGTTTAGGGGTTGGGGTTGAAGGTTAAGGGCAAAGGAAGGTCTGTAAGATTGCAAACAATTACTTTCAAGAGGATTGACTGGAGGTTCCTTGTTAGTTTAGCGCACAAAGGCTACACCCGTGGCTGGAATCCCACAACCACGCGATTTAGGGTTTAGGGTTCTGGAATCGGAAGATGTTATGAGAACCCTGTTTCAGGGACAGATGCTTTGCAGTCTCAAACTCAAGAAATCCCTCAACCCTAAAATTGAAGCAGTCCTCAGAGGCTTCAGGGCGTGGTCAATGTACATACTGTGAAGTCTTGCTGAGCAGAGGATGGCTAGATCCTATTTAGGGTTTAGGGTTTAGGGTTTAGGGTTTAGGGGCGCCAATCCCTCAATACGGCTTGTCACGGATCATTATCGAGGAGGTGGTTTTGAATCTGAAGCCCATCTAGATTGAGGGCTTCTTTTGCAGCATTTTTTTCAGAACTTGACGCCAGTGACGGTTTTGTTTCATCCTTCACGCACTGACTGAGGATGCTAAAATTGGCTTACATGTTTTGCGTTAAGGTTCTGAAGTAGCTGTTCTGTCTGCTGGCCCACTGTTCCGAATTTGTTGCCATGCCCTTGTGTTTAGCTTTTAAAAAGCGGGTCGGGCGGTCCAGGTACTTCGAGAACATGCGGAAGTACTGCTCGTGGGCTGCACATGTGTTTCGGGCATCAGGGTGCGTCGAATTTCCAAAGCTATCCTCCCCCGCGGCTCTGGAAGATATCTTACATTGCTTGAGATACCGAAAGCACTGGAGTTCCTAGGGTTTAGGGTTTAGGGTTTAGGGCTCAGGGATTAGGTTCAGGGTTTGGGGATTCTGGTTAGGCTTTCAAAAATTCGGGCTCAGGGCTTGAGACTTGGAAGATACAAGTTTTGACCGGAACCGGGCCAGCTACTAGGGCTCCGGCTTAGGGTTTGGTAGAACAAGCCCAATTCACAGTCCATTGCTGAGAATTTTGGGTTTAGGGCGTTTAGGACTCAGATGTGGAAGCACATGAAGGGAAACAACAGAGAAAGAAACCGGCATCTCACTTTCAACCAGTTGGAAAGAGTCTCCGCCCAACAATCAGTCACGGCCCTCAAGCCTACGTAATCCTCGGAAGTTGACGACGTCCAGGGCAAACTCATTGTGATTAGTGCTGTGTTTTGCCATGGCCCTCATCTGCAAGCAGATACACATCTATGTATACATGGCCGAAACAAGAAATCTGTAATGTATCATCGGCAGAATCATGATAAGATGCACACTGACAAGGTCACAGCAACAGCTTTCGCAAAAAAGAAGACACAGCAGTCAAGAGAATAGTGACCCTGGACCCATCGTTGGCATCCCTGCGCCATAAACTCCGAACCTCAACCAACGGTCCAAAGAGGGAGGTGCCGGGGAGGGCAACCTTCGCTCCCCCTTGTCAGGTCACCCTCACTCTAGAGGCAAGTACACATACAGAAGTCTTGCACTTGACTTCCTTACACCCTAACCCTAAACCCTAACCCCTAACCCCTAAACCCTAAACCCTAAACCCTAAACCATAGACCCTAAGCTTTCAACCATGATCTTGCCAGGTTCAACAAGTTCAAGCAAGCTAGTCTGCAGATCATCGTCTCCCAGCGGCCCGGCTCCTCCAGGACCCTAATTGAAATCTAGGGTTTAGGGGATTCAGGGTTTAGGGTATAGGGTTTAGGGTTTAGGGGTTGAGGGGTTCAGGGTTGAGGATTTAGGACTTAGGGTTTAGGCTTAGGGTTTAGGACTTATGGGTTTGGGCTTGGGGTTCAGAATTCTGGTTTGAGACATGAGGGTGCAGGGCAGTGCAGGGGTTAAGGTTTCGGGGTTCAGGGTTTGCGGTTGCTGTTAAGGAACTTATCTTCCCATCAGAAGTTAGCCTTATTACTTACAATGTACCATATCATGGCAACATATGTTTGAGTTCCTTGACAGCAACAAGTACCCCGCACGACTAATGACAAGTACTAAGGCGTGAAGATTTAAGCGTTCACGGTTCAGGGTTTAGGCCTTAGAATGAAGCTGCTCCCTGAGATTTTCAATGGCATTTCTGGGCAAGAATGTTAACCTAAGCCCTAAACCCCAGATCCTAAGCCGGGTTGGGTTGTGGCGCTATTGGGGGGCTGTGATGTGCTGCAACTCCGCCTCAAAAACGGTCCACGAGCCTCCATGTACACTTCCCTAACCTAGCCTGGAAGCCCAAACAGGGCCCTACAAAGAATACTTCCAATTCAAAGGGGGTCTTTCTGAACTTCCGTGTTTGTGTAGGGAAGGGCGGCATTTCCGACGGCGAATGTTTTGAGGTTCGGGCTTGAAGCTTTGGGGTTTATGCTTCAATATTTTGATGTCCAGGGTCTTGTGTTCCAATGCTACGAGTTCGGGTCCAGCCCTCGGAGCTCAAACCTACAAGCTTCGGCTTTAGAGTTGAGGGCTTAGAGTTTTGGGTTTCGTGTTGTGAGTGCTGAGGAGCCTCTGAAGCAGCATAAGGGCCTTGCATACTTACCAACATAGACCTCTGGGTGGCACTTCAGGATAGTTCTTGACTTCTCGTATCGCCTTACGAGGGAATCTATTCAACAACTGTTTCTGAGGACCTTCAAACTACCACACAGCCATCGTTTTTGAAATCTGTGTTTAACCCAAACCGCCTGAGAACGCTAAGGCCGTCAACCCAACCACCCTCAAGCCCTCAAACCCCTTAAACCCCTTAACCTATGTAAACCCACATATAACGCCTCTAGAATCTGTTTATATTTCAACCGCTTAAAAACTTTAAGCCTAGAAACATGCACTAAACCCTAAACCCTAAGCCCAAAAGTGGAGAAAAGGTCCGACAAAAAAGCAAAAAAACTTAAACCCTAAACCCTAATACCTGAACCCTAAACCCAAGAAACTTAAACCCTAAACACTACACTCCATCCAAGGCTGGAGCCTGAGATTCTCAAGCCGCTGATCGACACTTTCATGTGGCCGGGGCCCTGAGGACTTGGAAACCCAGGTGGTTTTGTTTTAGGGTTGAGGGTTTAGGATGTAGGGTGTAGGGGGTAGGGCTTTGGATTTAGGGTTTAGGGCTTGGGGTTTAGGTTTTAGGGTTTAGGTTTGGGATTTAGAGTTGCCCTAAACCCTACTAGGTGAGCACTTTATAGCTTCAGCACTTCATAACTGTTGGTGTTCGCTTGTTTCATAGGGGAGCTGAAATTCGAATTTTTAGTAGGATTAGAGAGCAGCCAAGACATGCTCATGGATGCTCCAGGTGTGTAAGTTAATTCTCCTCGTTAAGTCGTACAGAAAGCATAACGCTAGTAGGTGCATGCTTGGGTTGGCCTTGAGATTCGGGGGTTTTGGGTCGGGGGAGTGGGTGCACCTTGAACCCTATTGTCATTTTCTGTTATCTATATATATATATATATTCGTAAGACCCAGCTGAAACTACACTTTCCACCCCCAACTACAAGTTCCACCCCCTAAACCCTAAGGTTCCAGGGAACTCAGAGGATGATTGTCTTTGGTGCGTTTGCGCTAAACACCCTAACCCTAGGGTTCCATGTTCAAACATTGAACAATGTTGTTGTTGCCTGACAAAACTTTAGTCAGGGCTACCCAAACCCCCAAAAGCAAGGCTAGGGTTTAGGGTGCAGGTTTTAGTTGTTTGGGGTTTAGGGTAGGTATCTCACACTTTTAAGCATGAAGTAGTGCTATATCTTTTGCTTTTTTGTTTGTCCACTAAGCATGAAATTCTTAGACTCTCCTGCAAAGAAATCAACCTCCAACCAGATGGGTTGATTCAGCCCTAGCCCTACAGGTACCTATGAGGACCTCACGGGACCCAGCATCAACTCTTTGGGGGGATCTATGTTTCTTCCATGGGAGTAGTGCTTCAGACACATTTGAACGGGGTGCGGGCTTAGGATTTAGTGCCTGTAGACCCCAAGCCCTAAACCCTAAACCCTAAACCCTAAACCCTAAGCCCTAAATCCTAAACCCTAAGCCCTAAACCCTAAACCGTACTGCCTTGGAGTGACGGCCTGAGAATGTCCAGACAGCAGGTCCCAGGCCTCGTAACATTGATTTGTTGTCGTGCCCAAGCTTGTGATACCTCCAATAGTCTCAATTCCGTATAAGAGGGTTATATAGGTGATTATATGGGGTTATTTTGGGGTGGAGGGTTTTAGGGTCTAAGCTCCTTGAAGGGGTTATTTCCCGTAGATCTTTGTATACGTTATATAAAGACTGTAACATTGTAACGCCGGGGTCCACCTGTAAATCTTTGTATACAGTATATGGAGACTGTAGCATTGTAACGCCGGGGTCAACCCGTAGATGTTTGCATACAGCATATGGACACTGTAACAGTGTAACGCCGGGGTCCACCCGTAGATGTTTGTATACAGTATATGGAGACTTTAACATTGTAACGCCGGGGTCCACCCGTAGATCTTTGTATACAGTATATCGAGACTATAACATTGTAAGGCCAGGGTCCAGCCGTAGATCTTTGTATACAGCATATGGAGACTGTAACATTGTAACGCCGGGGTCCACCCGTAGATCTTTGTATACAGTATATCGAAACTATAACATTGTAAGGCCAGGGTCCAGCCGTAGATCTTTGTATACAGCATATGGAGACTGTAACATCGTAACGCCGACTGCACGTGGCACTATTGACAAACTGGTTTGCAAGACACAACGCTTTCAATTCTACTTCGCAAGTGGTTGGCTTCATTAGCTGTTTTCAAGGCACTGACTGCATTTTGCACTGTTCACGAGCTTGAGAGACGCAACGCTTGAAATTAGGTCGCAAGTCCTTGGCTCCAACACTCGACGGCAGACATGTTCTCTTAATCGATGTTCGACTTGTCCTTGCACAGCTGCATTTGGCTCATGTCGTTCCCGCTGAATCGCTAAACCTCTCTGGTTCCAACATGGCGCCGATGCAAGGCCGGCGCCAACTCTGCAGAGTCACGCCTCTGCTATACCTCGAGGACGTAGCCCTGCTAAAGGTAACGCCTACTGGAGGAAGTATCGACAAGGTGAATGTGTCTTGCTCTTAACACCTAAAAGAGTTGGAGCGCGACTCTCGGTTTTGTCGTTTCACTGCCCAGGCTCGCAAGTTGGGCGTCAAGAAAATGCCCAAGAGGAAACACGTCTGGAGCTGTCGCTGCTGGACTCAGTTCCGTTCTCTCTGCATTGCCCTCACGAGATCATCGATGCCTACGCCTCGAGGCGGAAAGGCATATAAGAAGCAGTACAACGAACGCCAAGCTGCGACCCCCTCAGCTGCACGCAATGAAAGAAGCTCGTAATTGAATGCAAGCTTTCCGTGCCGAGGCCGCGAAGCGCGGTGATCTGGAGGCCGTACGTGTGCAATTCGATGTGGAATGTTTTAGCCGGTCTGGTGCACGTGCTGGCGCCAAAGTTGGAGTGGCAGGACGCCATCTTGTGCCAAGTTTGCATCGGAGATTATGTGTTGTGCTAGAAGATGGCAAAGTACAGTACGGCGCCATTACCTTGGCCTATCGGCCTGGCACATCGGACGCCGCTCGGTCATGTTACTTTTAATTTGTCGCTTCTAGGCCACTGCACAAACGCATACGCATAGAGAGTTCATGAAACTAACCGTGCCAGTCTGGACATGAGGAAAACATCATCACCGAAGTGCTCGGGAGCCGCTCGGAGCCAGATAGCGCTCCATGATGGAGCGGTGTTTCTCGCTTCATTGGTACCATTCTCGGAAGATTGGCGTTGCTGCAGGAAAGGTCTATGGACGTGCCATCAAAGCAGCAGGTCCCAAGGCCGTCTGGCTCGACCTCGGCGCTCACATGGGGCAGTGCACTCAAGGGCACGGCCATGCTGCCTTCACCCGTCGGGCATGCTGCATTACTGAGGAGCTTTGCTGCAGCTGCACTCACTGGCGGAGCGAAACACGTGTATTCGTACGAGGTTCGGGTCCGTACTCGAAGCTTGGTATTCTCATCGGCTATTCCTGCAGGCGTTCTCCGTCAACGCGAAGCAGCTTCGGCCGTGCTCCTAGCAGAGTTGCAGGACGCACTCCAGCAGCAACGCGCGCCACAGACACACACAAACACGCAGGCGACAGCACTGTAGGGACGCAGCTCCAGGTGCAATGTCGCCGGATGCAGCGAACTCAGCCGAGTGCAGACGCATAAGTGTACAATAGCAATGTGACTGTGGATCCGCTTGCGCGCGCAGCAATGTCAACTCAGATCCGGTTACATGCTACACAAAGGGGGTGTCCACGGCTCAGAGGCAGACGAGAATCTAAAAGACAACAGTGAGGGAACATTTATATGTGTACATATATACATGCATGACTCAGGTCCAAAGATAGAGAGTGTGAAGCCATCATCTACATCGCTAGCGCCGGTAGCACGGACAGGCCAGGTTACACGCCGAGCCTCGTTGCTTGGGTGCTGAAATACATGAAAATTGAGACCAGGCACACTCTCAAAAAGTTTCGTGGGCGCCAGGGTGCTCGGTGCAGGCTCGATGCTACTTCTGAGGTCTTAACCCATTGCTCACATCGTATCGGTCTCGCCAAGCTCGAGGCTGATGAAATGGAGCAGCATTATTGCCAAGCACCAGGACGTCACGGCCATCAAGATGGACGTGGCCGCTAGACAGTGTTGAAGTCACACGGGTAAAATATGTCAGTTTTATAGGGGTTACTAAGGGGCATGCCGGAGTTTAGACTAGCCCGACCTACCCTAACCATGCTCCTGACCCTAAATACTAAATTTTGGGTACTGCCCCACCCAGTAACAGTCTATATCAGGGGTTCTATGAAGGGCGATATATAACCATATTTAAGCTATTATCCAACTGTTACTGAGGGGGGGCAGTACCCAAAGTTCCCCCTTAATTAGGTTTTTTAGGGATAGTTAAGCTTAATTAAAGTTAATTAAGGGGGGAACCGGGACGGGGGGTAGTATAGAGGGGGGTACTAGTTGAACCCATGATACATACTAAACCTTAAACCCCTGTTCGAATCTGCTTTGTCAGATGCAGGCTCGACTCATCTGGCGAGGGGCACATCGACGCTGATGAGATTGAAGCAGGTGCAAATGGGGAAACATTAGGTGTACCTTTCTGGGGGTCCCCATAATAAGGATTATAGTATATGGTCCCTATGTTGGGGTTCCCCGATTTTGGGAAACTACCAAATGTAGCCTGGGTGCTGACGCGGTTTCGGGTTTAGGGTTTAGATGCTTGTATACTACTGGGTTGCTGTTAAGGAACTTAAATTACGTTACCGGTTACGGGGTCAAAGTCTACC
>CAJNIZ010047387.1:0-10347 GCA_905231905.1 Symbiodinium pilosum | reverse complement strand
AAATGTGCAAAAACGCAGCGGTAGAGTTTGACCCCCGAACCAAGTTACCATAATGGGTAGATATAGTAAATAATAGGGTTTCCCCAATATAGTAACTTAGTTTAAGTTCCTTAACAGCAACCCAGTATGCTAGGGCCTGTCGCGCGCAGGATTTTATAAGGTATCAATCAACCGGAGTCATGTATGCGAGTGTAGACGCCTAAATTCTTTAATGACACTAGACTCCTATGTTTGGGTTTAGGGTTTAGGGTTTAGGGATGACACTTGACTCCTATATTTGGGAAATCTTTCCCCCGCCCTCCCATCCTCAGAGCATGGTGTTCAGATTATGCTAATAATTCAGGCGCCTGTTGAAATCGGCCGGGGCAAGTTCACAGGGATTTTCCCACCCTAAACCCTCAACCCATACGATGGGGCTTTGGGATTTAGGCTCTGGTTTTCGAGGTATTCTTGCTTGTTTAGCCACAGTTGGGGCCTTGTCAGTTCTCCTTGTTCCGTTCCTCGGTTGTAGACGGATGGTCTTGTGAGCGGAGGAACCCCAAACCCTAAGTAGTAGTTTCCATTTTCTTTTCCATTATCCCCGATATAACCCCTGTATAACTCCTATATAACCCATTTGAACCCGAAACCCCTTACCTGTTCTGGGGATTGAAAGAGCAGATCGGCCTTAGGGTCCTCATTTGGGTGCCCGGAACCCCATATGAGCTATAGTCTGAACTCCTTAAAGGGGGGTTATATGGGGGATTATATAGGGGACTACTATAGGGATTATTAAGGGGGATATATGGCTCATATGAGCTAGAGTCTGAACTCCTTAAAGGGGGGGTTATACAGGGATTATAGGGTGTAGGATTTATGGTTGGCGGTTCCGGATTTAGGGTTTAGGGTTCTAAACTCCTTAAAGGGGGTTATACAGGGGAGTGTTGTAGGGGTTACTAAGGTGGACACTAGGAGTTTAGACGATAGCTCATACGGTAGTTGTTCACTTGTCCACAGACCGGCCACACGGGAACCCCTTGAAGGAAGTGTATTGTCAATGATATCAAGGATCTTTTGAACAACCCCGTGTGAATGTGTACGGGTTGTAGTTTTGTCCCAGCTCTCCCGGCGTGCTGGGAAAAGAGGCTCCTGAGTTTTGGGGCTTAGGGTTTAGGGTTATAACCCTAAACCCTAAACCCCAAACCCTAAGCCCTAAACCGCTAACCCTAAACCCTAAGGACCCAAGCCAAAGCCAAAACCTCAATCCCAGATCTGAGCCTTGAGCCCGATGATCCCCCCCAAAGGCAACTCCCTCATATGAGGGTTTAGGGTTTAGGGTTTAGGGTTTAGGGTTAGGCTTGAGTAGTATTTTATTTGGGGATACTATGATACCCATTATAGAGTAAGATTCTATTCTCCTTTTGGGGTATAGTATTTTTATATAAGGAATATTATCTTACTAGGTTCAACCACCAACTAAATGCTACGCATATCAGCTAAAGTCTAAACTCCTCAAAAGGGTCAAGGTTATATGAAATCATGGGGTTTAGGGTTTAGAGTCTAAACTCCTTGAAGGGGGTTACATAGGGGATTACATAGGGTTTAGGGTTCAGGATTTAGGGTGTAGGGTTTAGGGTCTAAACTCCTTAAGGTGGGTTACAGAGGGGATGATACAGGGGAAGATGAGAGGGCATATTGAGGGGGATACTAGGAGTTTAGACTGTAGCTTCTATGGGAAACCTCACAGAGTTGACGTTTCTTAAAACGGTTCTCCTAGGATCCCTCAACCGAACCCCTGCAACCTCCCTGTAATCCCCATGTACTTCCAGTGTTTGCTTTGGGGTCTATCACCCACTCTTGAAAACCCTAGAAGCCCAAATCCTTACACCCCAAAACCCTTAAGAACCGAACCCCAGACCCTTGTAACCCAGACCCTTGCACCCGAACCCTAAACCTTCACATCCCAGACCCGAAGCCCCCTCAAGCCCCTACCCTAAACCCTAAACCCTAAAGCCTAAACCCTTAAACCATGTCTAACAGCCAGGCATGAAGCGGGCTGGCTGGACGGAGGTGGAGATGCCAGAGGACTGTCAGAAAGCCGTAAATCCTAAACCGTTATAGGTTTTTTTTAGGGTTTAGGGTTTTAGGGTTTTAGGGTTTTAGGGTTTAGGGTTTTAGGGTTTAGGGTTTTAGGGTTTAGGGTTTAGGGGATGTTCTTGGGGGCTTGTAGGAGGATGTGGTTTAGTGGAAGAGTTCATGGGAGTTTGCAGGGAGTGGGGCGGAGGGGTCAAAGAGGAAATTCCAAGAAGGGCTTTCCTTACTTAGTCTCACATCCATGAACGGCTGCCTTGGCCGTAGGTTTCGCGTCTTGGATTTCCCTGAACCCTAAACCTTGAACCCTAAACCTTAAACCCTAAACCTGAAATCTTAAACCCTAAACCTTGAGCCCCTAAACTCTAAACCCTACCCCAAGATCTCCAAGTCTGGAACCGAAAACGGGAACTTCAGCCCGCACGCAATAGAATCACAAATTGGAAGCTACATGGGGTTGTATTGGGATATCTAAGGGTCATATAGAGAAAACAAAGCTACCCGGATGCCGGAGGATCTGCACGAAATGGCCGGAGTGCTCAGAAGAACTGCTTTGGGGAGGGTTCTGCTGTTTGGGGCCCCTACACCCTAGACCCTAAATCAAGGCTTTCCTAGGGGTGTAGACGAGGTGTGGCAGGGTTGTGGAAGATTGAAGGTTGGGAGGTTTCTTTGGTGTCCAAAAATCTTAGGCCCTGCAAACACCCAAACCCCAAAGCCAATGACGCGTACCCCAGACCGCAACACTCCAGACTCTAACGCCCTCCAATACCCCAAGCCCTACTGTCCGAGCCCATTCTCTCTCAAATTATTATGGAGCCCCATATAGACCGGACAGTAATTTCTGTAGAGCCCGCTTTTTTGGGAGTTTCACCTTACATTAGGAGAGGGCAAGTCCCAAACATAGAGTTGCTTCCATTCTCTTTTGCCATTCCCTCCAGTTTCAACTTTCTTTTTCCTTCCTCCATTCCCCGAATCTTGAACTCCAAACCCTACACTCCAAACCGGTTCGACCTAAGCCCCCAACTCCCACCACTACACCCTAAACTCTAAACCCCAAACTCTAAACCCTAAACTCTAAATCCTAAACTCTAAACCCTAAACTCTAAACTTTAAATCCTAAACTCTACGCCCTGAACTCTAAGTCCAAAAGCTCTAAGCCCTAACATCCTTCCAAAGGTCGCTAGCCTGGATGCTGACGGAAGCGGGGAGATCGGACTGGGCGAGCGTCACCCTCAGTACTTCCCTTCCCCAGAGAGTTGTAGGGGTTACATGAAATCATGGGGTTGAGGGTTTAGGGTTTAGAGTCTAAACTCCTTAAAGAGGGTTATATGGGGGATGATATAGGGGAGTATCCGGGTGGTTATTAAGGCGGATACTGGGAGCTTAGACTATAGCCCACATGAAATCATAGGGCTTGGAGTTTAAGGCTTACATACCATCATGTAGAAACAAACGGAAATGAACATGGAACATGGCAGGGACATACGCGTAAAAAGAGGATTTCTATGGGGATGATCGTGAAGTAGTGATTATATTATGGGTTGTAGTGAGTGTATATAGAGTTCTTGAGGAATGTAGGTGAGTGCTTATATGGGGTGTCCAGTTGGGGAGACCTTCAAATAAAGCCATGGGTCACACAGCGGCTTGAAAGGGATATCTATACAAGTACAGGGACATGTCTTGACGTATATATGTAGGGGCATTTGAAGTTTCATGGGTTAAAGATGGAGAACAAACAAGATATCGGAACAGAAGCTGGACGTTTGCAGGGACGTACAGGGTTGGGGGTTTAGGGGTGATTTGCTCGTTCTACCGGAGAAATGGAAAGCAAACATGAAAACTCTCTTCCTGGGGTTAGGGCTTTAGGTTTAGTAATTTAGGGTTTAGGGAACGGCAAAAAGTGGGAGCTAGCATATTCTTGAGGATGATAGGGTTGCCATGGATTAGGGTTTAGGGTTTAGGGTTTAGGGTATCCTGAATTCCCTGATAACAGCCCGTACGACAAAGAACCTAAGCGGCTGACCCATAGATTCCTGAGCCACCCTCTTACACTACCCTCCCTGGTTCCTCCCAATTGTAGTCCCCCCGAAGTAGATAGAATACGGGGTATATGGGGATCTTAGTATAACATACCCAATGCCATATTCTATCTACTCAAAGGGGGACTATAGTCTTACTTAGTTTTACGCTCAGTTTCTGGGCTTAGGGTTTGCTGTTGACTGTTGTTGGTGTTGCGCACAGTTACTATCTTGATGTGATGTTCAAATGTTCACATCATAGGCCTGAAGCCAACTGGGCAACTGAGGCCTCCCTTTGTCGAGCAGAGCCTTTGATCCCCAGCAAGTAAGCATCCGCAAGACAGTGCCTATAATCCCCACTAAAGTAGATAGAATATGGCTTTGGGTATATTATAATAAGATCCCCATATACCTCATATTCTATCCTCGCTCTATCTACTGAACGGGGACTATAGCCTAGCACATAAGCTACTGTCAACATTAGGGTTACCAAGGGATCATCAAGGGTGGACACAGGGGTCCCTGCCATAGTTTCGTATAGTCCCCAGTATATTCCCTAACAGGATCCCATGCCCATCATTCGCATGGGAAATATTATTCCCTATAAATTCCCTCTCAAATCTCAGTTTCCATGTCATTGCCCATTTTAAGGTATTTTAAAGTTTTCCATTTGGTTTTCCAGTCACTTTTATGGGAAATATTGAGCCAAACCTCAAACCCTGACCCCTAAACCCTAGATTCCCCAAGGTTTGTGGCGTCCGTGTTGGACCTGCAGGCCATGCTCTGTGAAAAGACTTAGGATGTTCGGTTTTGGGTTCAGGTTCGGGGTTTATAGGCTTTAAGGGCTTCGGGTTTAGGGGTTTGGGGTTGAAGATTTCGAAGTATTTGGCACCCAGGATCCTGAACAAGGAAGCCTAGCCTCGGCCAACTTTAAGTTTGAAGGGCTACTATAGTATAATGTAGTACAATATAGTACAATATGGTACATTTTTGTAGATTTTAGCATACTATTGTATATTATAGTATATTACAGTATGTTATAGCATGTTACAGTATATTATAGTATATATGAGCAAGAAGATTAGATGTTTGCAATTGAAGTGTAAAGCTTCAGCTCAGACTTTCGAATCCTTTAGGGTATGGGGTTTGGGGTGTAGCGGAGGTAGCTTCTAGTAGCACATGAAAATCCAGTCGCCTGTCCTTGATGAGCAACCCATGCCGAGAGGTCTACGCTCGTGAGGAGGTCTGCTGGGCTGTGTTCCGCATTTACGACCAGGACCACTATTTCAGGGTTTTGGCTTTTGTGTAGGCCCGGGGCGGTTCGATACTTAATCACGGTGTTTCCTTTTAGATATTCTCCGCCCCAAGCGCCCTGAGGGTTTCACGTGCCTGAGGTATTGGGGATTCGGATCTTAGACAGCCCTCCCTGCTACAGAGCTTCATGGCTTCCATCGACTATTGACCATATGGCAGTGGAGAAACAGTTGTCCACGCTGCAGCGGCGCATTTTACGCCAAGAACGCGGCTTGTGCAGCCCTGGGTCTCCCATGGGCACCCTCATTTTGAGGAACCCTCATACTACAGTATACTATACTATATCATACCATATCACATTTTCATTATACGTTAACATTTTTTACTATACTATAATCCACTATAATACACTATAACAACAGACCTAGAAAACAATGGAAACTTCACATCATTCTCCAAGCTGCTTCCCAAGGCAACCTGGAGAAACATGGAACCTGCAAAGTGCACCCTAAGGGTTTAGGGTTTAGGCCCGTTAGGGGGTTCTATGTGTGTTAAATGAAGGGTAAGCCCAGTAAGCCTGAGACCGGAAGCACTTGAGTTGAACAGTTAGGCCTTACACTCCATTGTTGGCACTTTGTGCGTGAGGAACCCAAGCTAAACCCTAGACCCTAAATCCTAAACCCCGAACCCTGAGCCCCGAATTCTAAACCCTAAACCCTAAGGCCTAAACCCCAAACCCTAAACCCTAAACCCTAAGCCCTGAAGCGTGGCAGTGGCTCAGAAACAGGATGGCGACGGACAGCCCGGCACTCAGCAGACGAGTCAGTGGAGATATCCTGTCTGAACCTGGGTTGCTGTTAAGGAGCTTAAATCAAGTTACCATACATGGGTCTGGGCATTTAGGGTTCAGGGTTTAGGGTCTAAGTTACCATAAAGGGTATATATATATATAGTAACTAATAGGGTTTCCCCAATATAGTAACTTAAAATAAGTTCCTTACCAGCAACCCAGGACTTGCATTTTGCAAAGGTTCCCAGCAACCCAGGACTCGCATTTCGCAAAGCTATCGGTTCCGTTTCGGAGATCCCTAAAACCGGGATCCACCTATTTGGTTTTGACCTCCCTTTGGTGGATATTTGTAAGCCCTAAACCCTAAACCCATGGCGGTCTTCGTAAATGACCTCGCTCGAGGACATTCCGCCATCCCGCGGTAGAAGTCTGAATGAAGCCTTTCATTGGGGTAATATTGGGGACAATGGAAAATAACATGGAAAAATTTGGGATAATAGCGGATACATAGGGTTAACATTCGGGATCTACTGAAATAATATGGAAAAGAAACGGGAACTATTATTTAGGGTTTAGGGTTTAGGGGATTGAGTTACTAAGCCCCTAAACCCTGAGGAGGTAACCCTTCTGTTAGGCTGCCTCTGCATACTGCCTGAGCTTAAGCCCCAAGCCGTAACCCAGAAGACGCCTTTAACTGTCAAAGCCAAAGCGGAACCTGAGCTCAAGTTTGTCTAATCTTGTCTACAATCTGAGCCCCAGAGCCGAATACCTCCGCCCAAAACCCTAAAGACTATAGTCCCCCTTAAGTAGATAGAATATGGCTTGGGTACATCATAATAAGATCCCCATATACCCTATATTCTATCTACTTTTGGGGGACGATAAAACTTCCCACCCTAAATCCTAAACCCTAAACTTCACATCACAGCCTTTCACTTCCTGGCAACGTAGCCTTGGGCTTGCGACCTAAGCTTAGTGGCGGTTAGTACGGAATGAGGGAATATATTATAAAGGATTATATAGGGGTCATATTCCCGTATTCCCTACTAACTATTTGTAATCCAGGATTGGAGTCACAGATCTCATGGACATTCTGAACAACGGCCAGCCAGATGGCCAGGAGGCCGCGTTTAGAGTGAAATGCTTAAGGCCGAGGAGTTCGGATTGGGGCTTTGGGGTGTTAGTTTAGGGTTGAGTGTTTAGTGGGTCTAGGGTTGAGGGGATTTCGGACGTGGATTTAAGGGTTGGGGGTGAGGAGTTAGGAGCCTACGAAACGCGGTTGCATGGCGTGTAGAATCTGGTTAGGGTTTCCAACCATGGGGTCGGACGCAAAGTGCAGGCTTCGATGTGAGTCAATTTTGAGTTATACTGCCACAGCACACCCTAAACCCTAAACCCATGGGCAGTTACCATAAGATCAGATTCAGATCGCAGAGCGTGCCTCTCCAGTCATCTTTCCAAGTGTACGGTGCAAGTTTAAGTATACAACTTCAACACCCTCATGTTGCAAGTCAAGCTGCAACCAGGTTACGTCCTAGCGTCCCCGATCCTTCCTCCTCCTACTCCTGCTCCTCCTGCTACTACTACTGCTGCTACTATTCCTGCTACTACTATTACTACTGCTTCAACTACTACTTCTAGTTCTTTTGTTAGTATGAATAGCACTTGTTTTTCGTAATTACTGTACCTGGCTAGCATCTTGTAGCTGTAATCTGCAATACTCATTGTGCGAGCATCCCAGAGACCGACAACAGGGACGTTGCGATCTAGCACTTCAGTTTCTTGTATTACTAAAACCCAACACGGTTTAGGGTTTAGCGCAGGAATATAGCCTATGATGAACAATTGTCCCATATGAAACGGGGATGAGTGGGGTACAGTATAAGGGTACACAGAATCTAGCTCTCAACCCTAAACCCTAAGGTTACATCTGGTAGTTTCTATGAACAGGGGACCCCAATGTAGACCCTGAAATGCCACAACCTGTATTTTGGGGACCCCCCGGAAAAGGTACCCCCACCTGTTCAGAAACTTCCCCAATGTAGCCCGCTTGCGGGAGGTCGTCACCGCGCACGAATGCCGAGATTTGCTGAAGGAAGCCGACGAGGTTGGCGAGATGGATTACTGAAACCCTAAACCCTACTGTCACTCTTGGTTACGGTTACCGAGTCCCGGGAACGGAAAAGAACACGGACTTTAGTATAGTAGAGCATCAAATGGAAAGAAAATGGAAAATTAACTGGAACTGGGATGATGTTGGGGCTATAGGGGTTCATACGGTTCAGGGTGCAGGGTGTGGGGTGTGCGGTCCAAGGTTTAGGCTTCAGGGTCTAGGGTCGAGGGTTTAGGGTTCAGGGTTTAGGGGGTCTAGGGTTTAGAGACTGGGATTTAGAGTTCCTTTCTGGGATCATGTGAGCAATAGTCTAAACTCCTTAGAGGGGTATATAGGGGATTATATAGGGGACTACTATAAGGGTTATTAAAAGGGATACTAGGAGCTTAGACAATGGCTCATGTACTGGTGGAGGCATCGGGATCCCAATTCTAGCCTTCATTTTCGGACCAGGGTGTATAGTTCCCCCTTAAGCAGACAGAATGTGGCTTTGGGTCTATTATAATAAGATCTCCATATACCCCATATTCTATCTACTTAAGCGGGACTATAATTGTATGAGGCTACTTGAAAGGCCTTGAGGGTTTGGGGGTGTGGGATTTACGTGTCAGCTTTGACGTGTCAGCTTTGGTTTCGCTGTTTTGCAGAGTTGACCCTAAACCCCTACACCCCTAAACCCCTGAACCCTAAGCCCTAATCCCAAAACCCCAAACCCTAGAACCCTAAACCCTAAATCCTATTTGGCCGGCGGCTTTTGTAGCCCCAGCTTCTCACAGCTGGCCTTGTTCGGGTGGCGGTAGAGGCAGGTACCTAAATCCTAAATGGGGGTTTCCCAAAATTAGGGGTACGATCATAGAATTTGTGGGTCTATATTGGGGTCCTCTTATGCAAGGAAAACTGCCAAATCCTAAGCTCGAAGCCCTAAACCCCGAACCCTTGCGCCTTCGGCTATCACGAACCGCCTTGTCCTCAAAACCCAAACCCCACAAACCGGAACCTAAACCCCACACCCTAAACCCGAAACCCTGAACCCCAAACCCTGAACCCTAAACCCTGAACCCCAAACCGACACCTGAACCCCAAGCCAAGATCCCAAATCCGCTAAGCCAATCAATCCCTGAAGCCCTCAACCTCCCAACTCCCAAAAGCCCCAAACCCTGGTTCAGGTTTAGGGTTCAGGGTTTAGCTCCAATCCCCCCAAATCCTACGCCCTCAATCCTTGGCGCCACAATCGCTGAAGCTCCAGGCCCTAGTCTCTGAACCTGAACTCCCGAGCCTCTAAACCCAAATCACTAAATCCCTAAAGACTAAACCCTAAACCCTAAACCCCTAAACACTAAACCCTAAGCCATAAGCCCCCAAACACTAAACCCTAAACCCTGGTCCTTAAGCCCTTAAACTCTGCACCCCTGAGGATGGGGATCGCCGCATCAGCTTTCTGGAGCGCTCCGGCTTGCTTAGCACAGTGCCTGGGGTGAGATTCCCCCTCCTTTTGGTCAAGGCTCCAGGGTTAAGGGTTTAAGGATTATAAAGGGTGATCTACATATACCAGAGGTATAAAACAGGAGTGGAAGAGGAAACATGAAACCATTATATGGTTTAGGATTGGATGTGAGGTGCGGGGACACGCGCTCAGGGTTGAGAGTAGAGGCCTGCAAAGTTTGGGTAGAGAGCTTATGACTTCACAAACCTGTAAACCCTGAACCCAAAACCCCTGTACTGAGTCCAGGATTGACAGGCTTGCAATCCTGCAGCGGAGTAGGCCCTTAAGCCCCCAGCCCCGAATTCCAGAGCCCTGAGCAACTGGAGATTTCGAAGCAGAAAGGTAATCGCAGTCATATGATCTATAGTCTAAACGCCCTAGAGGGGTTAGATAGGGGATTTTCGAGGAGAGTATTATTGGGGTTATTAAGGAAGATCTTAGGAGTTTAGATTATATGCTGACGTGGTAGCATTGCGCTAAGAGGTCAGCCGCAGTAACATAACTAGCAGTTACAAAACACAAGGATTCCGGTATCACCCCAAACCCTTTACCCCAAACCCTAAACCCTAAACCCCAAACCCCAAACCCTCAACTCCAAACCCTAAAACCTCAAACCCTA
>CAJNIZ010047386.1:319-25717 GCA_905231905.1 Symbiodinium pilosum | reverse complement strand
GGTTAGGGGTTTGGGGTTGGGGGTTTAGAGTTTAGGGTTTAGGGTTTGTAGGGTTTACGGGTTTACTGGGTTTAGGGTTTGTAGGGTTTATAGGGTTTAGGGTTTGTAGGGTTTAGGGTTTGAAGGACTACTTGGCAAAAGCGACTGAAACCTAGCACAAACTTCGCAAACCAAAAGACTGTAGAACCTCCCCAAACCTCATACCTAGTAGGACGCTGCAACCCGGCCTAGGTCGGAGTCTCATGTTTTACAAGCAAGGCAGCTAAAAGTCTGCTTGGGGAATCAAGGGGAGTAAGCGAGCAGCTAAATCATAGGGATAGTTATTTGAAACATATCTGGTCAAATGCCCCTGACCCTCCAAGCACCTTCGGTGTTCTCCAGCCCACAGGAGGTTATATAATCTTCTGAGAATAATACTACCCTTGCCAACATGCGCTTGATGGACAATATTCTGCATGACTGCATGTAACGCAACCCTAGGAATTACAGTATAGGGATGCGATACGTGGTATCTAGGGTTATGTAGTAGTTTGTCCACCAGCAGTATCCAACCCGCCAGGATTAATTTTTCCTGCAAGTAGCTCATAAATAATTTGCGTGACCATATGTAACCTGTAACCTGAAGGGGGTGGTGGGGATGGTAGTAGGATGGGACTAGGTGTAGATGGAATTTTCATAAGCAGGACAAATAAAAGCTCCAAATATACTACAATCCTGGTAATAGGAGCTCTCAAGAATGGGCCAATGGACCCGTAATTTCGGAACCCACACATGTACGTATAGTATATACATAGCATGTCTGCCTATCATATATTCATATAAATATACCCGGAAACATTAATCCAACGCTTCCTTTTTGGCTGACGTAAGCCCCAAACCCGAAAGACCTAGACCCCAACCTTAAACCCTAGACCCCAACCCGGAGCCCCAATAGACCCAACCTTAGACCCTGTAGACCCTAGCCCTAAACTCCAATAGAGCTGAACCCCAAACCCCAACCCTAGACCCCCTACAAGCAAGGCCTCTGGGCGTAACGAACGGGAGGTTCCTCGGTTCTCCGTACGGATGAGGAAACCGACATCGACTCCTTGGATGCTTACCTTTCCCTTCCCGGTATTGGATTTAGGGTTTAGAGTTAAGGGTTTCGGGTTAAGTTTTCTACTGGCTTAGGGTTCCTTTTACCGGGGTTCATAAGGAATCTGCAGGGCATGTATAGGCGGCATACTCTACTGGGCCTAGGGTTCCTTTTTCAAGAGTTGATAGTGAAAATCTAGAGGATGTATCGGGTACTTATCTTGCTGGTTGCGAATAGGGAACAAAAGGGTTGATGGTTTAGAGTTTAGGTAGAGATATAGAGAATGGAAACTACTATTGGGTCTAGAGTGGACAAGAAAATGGACACCCTCAACCCTACCTAAACCCTAAACCGCCAGGGGGGTGCTATAGGGGCCACTAGAAGGATTCACTCCTTGAGTTCCTACTAACAACTAGCGGGCATAGGGCTTAGGGACTAACAACTAGCAAGCAAACCCTTCCCCTAAATATCCCTTCCCCTCATTATCATAATGCCCGCGGCTTATGGAGACTGGAGAATCAAAGGCGGAATTGAATTGAAAGTAGGCGCCCATAGCACAAAATAGGGATCTAGATAGATAGGTCATTTTGGTTACCCCAACCTCCCCAAATCAGGACCCTGTAGTAGTCATATGACGGCTACAAGGCCCTGATTGTGCGCGTTGGGGCTGCAAAAAACGCTCCTAGTACCTCAGCCCTCAGTTAACAAATTCCTGTAAGAGACCTTATGCACATATTGATTGCTAGGGGGTGTGGGAGGGGTGAATACTAGAGAAGGCTTTTAGGGATGGAGTTGAAGCCTTTGGGGCTTGGGATTTGAGAGTTTAGGATTTAGGGTTGAAGGGTTGGGGGTTTTTAAGTCGAGGCTCTATGGTTTGGAGTTTGAGCTTCAGTCTTTAGGTGATGATGCCTAATTAGGACTCTAGGCTTGCGCGGAGTAAGCCCAGACTACTGTGTTTATATAGCCCAGCCATCAGTCCTTGGATGCAGGTATGTGGTTTGCCAACACGTCTCCCAGAACAGTGACTCAAACCAACAAACCTATTTGGGGGCTTCTCAAAATTGGTTGCTTTTTGGAGTTCCTGTTTCAAGGTTTATATGGAAATCCAGCTTGGGATCCCCCTACTTATCGATTCTCAGGGGCTCTTGCTCTGCATGCTTTGGGCTGCGACAACACAATCATGTTCATGACCGGGTTGGGGTTAATCCGGACGCCTTGAGCAGCTCACGATCACCTCGAAACTATCGAGACCTGCGCCCCCGAAACTGTCAATCAGCAACGGGTGAAACATGCTCTTCCCAAGCATGGAAAGCCAACGCGCACGACCAAAACGGGATGAAAATTCAAAGGTACTCTGAACCCCGCGTTATCTTATTATATGTCGTAATTACGTTATGCCTGTACACTGCACGGCTCACCCCAGTAGGATGGTCATTATAGTCTTCCCATATCCGAGCAATGCACCCTCAATCCATGCTTTGCCGCTTGGCCTCTCCAATCGGCTGGAAGCGGGATGGCGGAAGTGTCTGTACCACTATCCGCGTGGGGGACGTCATCCTTCAGAGTCTGAGGTTGAGGGAGAAGGTTCGGTTGCTGAGCCCTTCACGACATGGCTGGTGATCTCGCATCAAGACCCTAGTTGCTGAGTTCCCTGGCCACTAAAAAGTGTACACTTCTTTATTCTAATGGGAATATAAGAAACCCAAAAATGTGAAGTGTACCTACCCAGCTACTCAGAAATGCTTGAAGCCGTAAGCCGGCAACCATACATCTGAGGCCTGAGCCTACAACACCTTTAGGCCATCAAACCCTCAAGTCCTCAAGATGATATCCCATGCTAGGGGTGCTAGGGTTTAGGCTTTAAGGNNGCGCCATGTAGTACTTGAAGGAGACGACATGCCCTACACCTCAGCCTATCCGAACCGAAAGCTCCAAACTCCGAATCGTAAACTCCAAACCCATAGTCCAAAAACTTTAACATATATGGGTAGTTCCCAAAATTCGGGCCCCCGAAATATTGGGTGCAGTAATATAATCTATAACCAAATGGGGCCTGCAGTCTCTAGAACAACCCATATGTACATATATACATAATGTATACACCCCCCAACCCTCGCCCTAAGCCCTAAAACCCTCCTTGTCAGAGACTTTGAGGACGGCCAGCGACCAATCCTCCGTGGTGGCGCGGTGACGGACCTGCACCCAGATCCCTCTTCAGAGCTTAGACGGTTCGGGGTTTAGGGTTCAGAGTTCAGGATTTAGAGCTTGGGGTCCAGAATGGTTCAGGGCTTGGGGTTCAGGATTTAGGGTTTAGGGCTCAGGGCTAGGGTTGCCTGGGCCTCGAACTCGAACATGCAATACCCCGATAATTATGGGCTAAGACCATCGTTCTCAGGTGAAGGGCCAGCATTTTCGGCATTTGAGAGGTGCAGGGATGCCACAGGGCCTGAGGTGCGTAGGAAGTAAAAGGGATAATCTTGAGGGCTGTTGGATACATATAGGGTCCGAATTTTAAGGGCTGGGGGTAACTTACTTCCCCTGCTAAACCGCTTTTAAGGAGTTTGGGCTCAAATGCCCTCACACCATGTCCTGCTTGTGTACCCCTTAGCCCTGAAGCCATGCCCATCGCTCTGAACCTCAGCACTAGACACCTCCAGTTCTGTAGCATAAACACAGAAAAGCCCCCGAGAAGCCATATGGAACGGCAGACAGTAAAGTTTAGACCAACGACAAGGTCTAGTCGCGTAGCTTTTCCCGAAATTCTCTTGAACGCTAAGCCCTGAACTCCAAACCCCCAACTAAAGCAAACCTCCAAACCCCACCCCCAAACCCCTGAACTCTGTGGGTTCAACCATTCAAGTCGGGGTAGACCATAGAGGCTCAGGGTATGGACCCCGAACTCTTTAGCCCCAAAGCCGTGGGTCCACCTGGGCACAGGGGATCGGCTCTGATCCTCCGCCGGATTCGAAGATTCCGGCGAGGCCTGTAGCTCCTCATAGCTTAATTGCAGCATGGAGGAATGGAAAAGAACATGAAAACTACAGTAATCATGCTGGGGGTTGGGGGTAAGCAGAAGACAATGCAAACCGCTGTATCGCATCATTTAAGGTCTCTTCTGGGTGAATTATGAAGTGACCACAAGCATCCATTCCCCCATTCCTGGGTTGCTGTGAAGGAACTTAAATTAAGTTACCATAATATACCCAATATAGTAACTCAATTTAAGTTCCCTAAATCCCTATATTCCCCCAGTTTCCATTTCATTTTCCATGTTCTTTTCCATTTGATTCTCCGTTGTAGGGGGATAATCCCTTAATTTAAGTTCCTTAACAGCAACCCAGATTCTTCACTCAGACTTGGCATGGGTAGCTCCTCCAAAATTCGCGCCGACCTTGGGGGTTGTCGAAGTTTTCGCACTTAGCGACTTTAGAGCGTTAGGGTTTAGGGTTTAGGGTTCAGGTTTCAGGGTTTAGGGTTTAGGGGTTAGCATACAAAATCTAGGGGTCTCGGGAGTTGAGGGCTTATAGTCCCCCTCAAGTAGGTAGAATATGGGCTGTATGGGGATCTTATTATAATATACCCAAAGCCATATTCTATCTACTTAAGGGGGACTATATGGTTTCAGAAAGTTTTCTAGAATTCTCCAAGAGCATCGCTCCCTTCATGTTTAGGGGCTGTCAAAATCAAGTCTCTTATTTGGTCCCTCAGACTTACCTCGAATGTACAAACTTTAGAGAACCATTTATGCAGGGTCAAGAGGATTTATTTTGTCAGGGCTCATGGCTTGCGGAGGCAGTAGCTAGATCTGGGCATTGAGGTTGTGAAGGCCTTTTCAGGCCTCTGGGAGTTTCCGAAACTTAGGGATACCTTCTGGGGTTACCATAAAAAGGACAAAAATATTTTGGAGTCTATTTTGAGGTACCCCAAACACTTTCATTTTAATGGAAGCGTTTGTGAAGAGCCTCAACGAGGCCGCAGTGTTTCCGGGGTCTGGTATTGATTTGATGACTGGCCTTTCACCAACTTGGGGCCGTGCCGTTGGAAAAATCTAGATCCTTCTCTTGCACTCGAGCTAATGACAGGCTTGTTTGGGTTGCGCAACCCCAACAATGAGGACCCTATCAACGACCATGCAACTATGAGAAGGTCTTGCGTTGGAGGGTTGGGGTCATGAAGATCCCAGTGTTAATGACACACACACACACACACTCGTCTTGGGAGAGTCGCTGAAAAGCCCGCAACATTCACCATCGATTCCAATCGTATGCAAGGGGATCGCAATTTCCAGAAGCAACGTCTTGTGATTTCTGGCTTTAAGGTCTACAGTTTGCAGTAGGACCTCAGTAGGAAGGGCTTCCGAGCGGGGAGCAAGAATTGGGTCGTTCGTCTGGCTGTGGCCTGTTCTGCCAGGTAGCTTTCTGAATAACCTGAAGCAAAGTTGGAACACATGTTGTTGAACAAACATTGGAAACAACGCTGATGAACCTGGGCGACCAGAGTGGAAAACCAGAACAACCTCTATGAAAGCACCTCTGAGAGATCAGCACTAAATTGAAACGCCTTTCACGCAAGACTTCCGGTGATAAACACTGCTCGCCTATTCAATCCTGACCACAAACAGATCTCACCAAGAAAAGGCGGGGACGTGTTTCCCAAACGTGTGGCCACATTACATACCCCAAAATCATAACACAAACCACTAAAACGAAACCTTGGCATGCAATAAGCCCACTCGCTAAAAAGCAAAACTGGTGACCCCCAAACTTTTGCATTAGGAAGCCAGAAGGACACATAGCCAACCCATGCCCAGTGAGGACTGGGAGCATGGAAACCTGCAGGAATCCGTAAACATACAATATACTACAACATACTATATACTACAAAAAACCATAATCTACTACAATTTCCACAACCCACTTCCCTGTCACCAACTCAAGTGTGAAAAGGAAACTGTGCTAGTTGCATTCCAGGTGACTGAGGCTCCTTTCCCGGGCTGCCAACACTGCCATTGGCCAGTGACCACACAACAGAATTATCACCTGGGCTATATCTATACACCTACATACAACGCTAGGTCCTGGGCTTACGGCTTAGGATTCTGGATGGGAAGCTTATGCTGTCAGAGTTCAGGGTTAGCATTTCTTGGCTGGGCGGCGGACACGGGAGGTCCCTGAAGACATGTACTGGGGCAAGGTTAAAAGGTCCATCCTGCCTTGATAGCATCATATGAGCTATAGTCTAAACTCCTCGTATCCCCCCTAGAAACCCTTTAATAGTTTGCTAAATAATCCCCTTCATGGAGCTCATGTTTATAGGAGTCCCTTCGCAGGCGGTGGTCTCTCAGTCTCTCAGTCTCTCAAAAGAGAGAGGTTCCTCCGTGTAATTAACCAGGAGTTTTCTCACCTCAAGAAACCCTGGCCCTAACCCCAAATGAGCCCTACACCCTAAACACCCTAAACTCGAAAGACCATGACAGTTCATAGTCTCTATAAACAAGGGGCCCCAATATAGACCCCAATATACTAGAATCCTTCTTATGGGGACCCCCGAAACAGGTACCTCTAATTTTGGGAAACCCTAAACCCTAAACCTAAACCTTAAGCCCTAAACCCTAGTCCCTAAACCCTAATCACCTAATTTTGGGAAACCCCCACCTCATGACGGAGGCATGGGTAAACACAAACAAGCCTGAGGATCGCTCCGTCCGTGCACGTGAAATTCGTTACAGCTCTGGGCTTGAAACTCTTGATACTAAAAAAGGAGTATATAAGGGTTATATATTGGGGTTATATAGGGATAGTGGAAAAGAAAATGGAAACTACAGGGGTTATAGGGGGGATTATAGGGTATATATTGGGGCTATATAGGGATAATGGAAAAGAAAATGGAAACTACTATTTAGGGTTTAGGATTTAAGGCTCTAGGCTCAAGATGAGGAGTTAATGGCTGCAGGTTTACAAACCCTAAACCCTAAACCCTAAACCCTAAACTGTTTTGAGGTTTGAGTTTGAGGTTTGGGTGGTTTAAGGCCTGAGGTTGGATGTTTAGGCTGAAGGTTTCAAGTTGAAATCTTTTAGATCCTCTTTACCACACAAGTTCCCGTCTGCCCCAGAAGCAAGCTTAGGCATATGTGCAGCTCCACGTGCCCACAACTGAACATACCCCAGTTCAAAGCCTTGAGCGTACGATTTTCTCTGAAGCTACCCCTTAGTAAAGCTATCAGCCTCTATGACCCCAGAACAAGTCGGGGCTGATGAGAAAAAAAGGAAGCTTAGGTCCAAACCCCAAACCCTAAACGATGTCGAACCCCCAGTACAAGTTGAGGTCTTACAGCTTGTAGTCACTCAACCCAGACCCCAAACACCATAGTCTCCCTTAAGTAGATAGAATATGCGGCATGTGGGGATCTTATTATGATATACCCAAAGCCATATTCCATCTACTTGAGGGGGACTATACGTTTTGGGTTTGAGAGAGTTCCGTGTCACCGTTGCCCTCTTCCGCATCCGCAGTGGAGTCTGCACTGACGCCCTCCTTCTCCTTTGAGGAACTGACATAGAGTTCCATGGCAGCGTAAGAGGTCACATGAGCTAATTATGAGCTATAGTCTAAAATCCTAGTATCCCCCGTAGCAACACCAACAAAACTCTCCAAAAAATCCCCGAGACAACCCTTCAAGGAGTTTGAACTATAGCTCAGACGAAATTTGCTTAAGGATTTACAGCAGGATTTCACCTCCCCACTCATGATCAGACATGCTATTTGTTCCCCTCATGAGGACCCAAAGAAGACGTCGGATGTTTGACGCCCTCCCATATCTGAACATCAAACCCTCAACCTCTGCACTCTTCCAGCCTTGCAGAGAACTTTCCAGATTTTGTCCCTATTCACCCAAAACAACTTTTTAATCTCAAACACGCCTGTAGCCAGCCATATATAACCCCCTACACCTGAAACCCTAAACCCCTAAACCCTAAACCCTTCACCCTAGACCCTGAACCCACCTAAATCTAAACCCTAAACCCTACACCCTAAAAACCCTATACCATACACCCGAAACCCAAAACTCTACGCCCTAAACCCTAAACCATATACCCTTAAGTGGGTCCTCTGAGTGGTTGCTTTGACCATTCGAGTCGAGCGAGGCCGGGGAAGCAAACTCCTGGAAAGTCCATCAAATCCGTAGCGTTTTGGGGGTTCAGTGCTTTGGGGTTTAGGGTTTTAGGGTTTAGGGGCTTAGAGGTTTGGGAGTCTAGGGGTTTGGGGTTTAGGGCATAGGGGCTTAGGATTTAAGAGTTTAGGGTCAAGGCGTTTAAGGGTTTCAGGGTTTAGGTGTTTAAGGAAGGGTTTAAGGATTAGGGATTGCCAGGCCTTTCCTGCAAACATAAGAACCTGAACTTTAGGCCAGCATGGGCTGCTTTGCGGACAATCTGCCCTTGGGGGTGAGGCGGACGAAGTCGTTGTAATGTGCCCAGCTCTAAACCCTAAACCTAAACCCTAATCCCTAAATAGTAGTTTCCATTTTCTTTTCCATTATCCCTATATAACCCCAATATAATTAGGAGTTTGGATGTCCTTATGAAGCCTTTTGGACAGGGTCCTAGTGAGGTTTAGGGTTTAGGCGTGGTACACTCCCCCAGAATAAGAAGAAACCGCAAAGAGCCTACCATCCCTTGCTACGGGGTCTTGATGGGGCTTTCTGTCCGTTTGGACGGACAGATTGGGGGAGGGATCAGGGTTATAATCAGTATGCAGGAGATTGAGGTGAAGAGTTCAAGGCTCTACCTAAACCCTAAACCCTAAACCCTCAACCTGGCTCAAGGTGCCCCAATAAGGTCTCAAGGCTTGGGATGAGTTCCCTCAGAAATCTGAGGCGACTTCATCTCAGAAATCCAGAGATCCTTGTTCCCATACCCCTCTAGACCTTATATCCTTTTGCTTGAAGGTTTCCTATCGAAACCAGCAGGGGCTTTGAACACACAGAAGATGGCTCCAAACTTGCAGGTAATCAGAACAGCTCACGTTTTAGAGCTTAGGGTAATTCTAGTCATGGTGTTATTAATAATCCGAGCACTTCATTAATAAAAGGGACCATATTTCAAGAATTTTTTTGTTAGAATTAGACTAGCTGCAATTAGGTGGCTTTTCGTATGGGCAAAAGGGACCCGATTTAAAGACATTTTTTGGGGACGCAATCCTGATAATAAAGATATTCAATATATATTCCGATTCATTTTTAAAAGAGGTCCAAGAGCCCCAATGACACAGGAATGCATCCCTGTTGTTCTTTAACTGAATTCCAGGAGCCCCAATCATTCTGAAGTGCTCGGATAAATAGCGATAATATTCATAGTCGTAATGGTTGTAATAGTAGTGTAGGGCTCAGGGATTGGGGTTAATGCTCAGTCCGCCCTCGTTCTCATGATCTCATGAGGCTTCCATACAACACCAAACGTCTCGCAACATTCGAACAGACTATCCTCTTTCCGAACTCCAAAAGATGACTTACACCCAGGCAGCGAATATGACAGCCGCCGTACTCATAGAACTACCACGGGCCTAGAGAAGCCCCAAGAATCACAAACAATCCCTCAGAAGGACTTTATTTGTTGGGGCCCATGTAACCTGGGGCCATAGCAGCCCCATGAGATACCACAACTCTCATGTTGAACCTAGATATCAAGTTAGGCTTTAGGGCTTAGGAAACTGGTCATCCAGGCACCACCATCTCTATACCATTCCCTAGTCATCCATACATGACATTGTGGCATACCCCGGTAACAATCTCTATAGTCCCCCAAACTCTCATCTGTATTTAAAGGACCTGAACCCTAGACATCAAAAACCAAAACCCTAACACCTAAACACCAAACCCCAGACCCTCAACCCTAAAACCTAAACACCAAATCCTTAACACACATAAACACCAAACCCTAAACCCTCAACCCTAAAAACCTAAACACCAAATCCTTAACCCCATGCCCAAAGCCCTGAATCCAAAAACTGAGGTAGGAAAACACTAAAGTCATAACCAGATTGTAACGTTTATCCCCTACAACTGGTGCTTCGTGATATGCTTGCCAAAGCCCTAAATCCACATGTAAACCCGGTCTCCATTTCATGTTCCACCTTCTTTCCACTTACTCCTTCTCCATTATTACATCATTCTGTATACCCCGTACCCTAAGCCCTAACCCTAAACCGTATCTATCCCTGTACGAGAGCCCAGAACAGCTTGAAGCAGTTGCAAAAACTTCCTGAATATAACTATAACCCCCAACATAACCCCTAAACCCTATAAAGCCCTTATATAACCCTATAGCCCTAAACCCTAAACCCTAAAACTGGCGAGAGCTCCGCTGACCTTTTACATGGGCGCTCGAGCCTCCTGGGACAGGCCTCCGGCCTGGCACCATATCGAACCTGCGGGCCTGGGAGGGTAAAGCCTCCCAGGACAACCTTCTGGGGGCCTCTAGCAGCGCTGTTTACTATAGAGCGTAGCTCTAAAGTAGGACCCATCCTGTACTCCAATCCAAGAGATTCACGTGTGGAGGCTGGTCAAGGCCTCCGCTACCCCTATGCGCTGCTCAAATCCTTTTTTCTGAAAGTCCGCAACTTGAGAGTGCCCTCTGCCGTAGCGTGACGAGGAGTCAACAGACCTGGAGAAGAAAAAGAATACGGAAGCCCCCCTTGCTAGGGGGGTTTGGGGGGTAGGAACCCTAAACCCTAAATGAGCATAGTTTGGGTGGTTGGGGTGGGACTACTAAGCTGCACAAGGGTGTGCGCCCCTAACTCTAAAGAAAAGGGTCACACCCCGCGCGCGTCCACCGATGCAAACCCTAAACCCTAAACCCTTTTCCATTATCCCTAAACTTCCTGGGCCATCTTTGGCTTCGCCTCGAGCATGCGTTGCCTCGTTTCACCGGGGGGGTCCGGTTTAGGGTTTAGGGTTTAGGGTTATAATGGAAAAGAAAATGGAAACTATAGGGACTATAGGGTTATATAAGGGCTTTATAGGGTTTAGGGGTTATGTTAAGGGTTATATTCTGGCACAGCATCAATACAAGATGTCAAGACTATCCTGTTACATACTTTTGGGATTCAGGTAGAGTTTAGAGTTTGGGGTTTAGGGTTGTGTGGGGTTTGGGGCTTCTAGCTCACCGGTTCAGATCGTTGCAATTTGCCCACTACCTGGCAATCCAGTTGCATACGGATCTAGGTGCTGAGGTCAGTTTGATTGCCCCAACTCCGAATAATCGGACCCCATCATAGTCATATGATAGATATATACGCACTTGTTGCATCCTTCTTGATGTGGGGTTACCAAGATCGTCTTGTTACTGCTGATACAGCAGCCTCATCACATCGCAGGTAAGAATGTCATCGCAATATAGTCGACGATGTGCTAAAAAACAGTATTACTATCAAAACTGACACTCCTCATGATGATGACGGGTGTAGGTTTCTGACTGGCTGGTTCGAAAGGCAGCTCCAAGCCCTAAAAACATGCCATTCTGGAACCGTTCCAACATGAACGCGTTTTTGTTTGCTACGAAACTCAATACCCCCAACCCCCAAACCCCACTCTTGATACAAAGACGCTGCACGGACTTCTTATACGGTCATGCACGCATTTTCGTATCCACCAGAACCCGTAAGCCCCTACCTGACAGAACGCCCAGGCTACAGCTTGTCCACGAACACCTTGTCCCGCAAGAGCTCCCTGCTCCTTGGCTGTCAATAGATTTGAAGGGTAGGTCTTCGAGTTTAGGGCTTAGAGAAAGGTACTCTGCTTCGAAGGGTGTTACAGGGATACTAGGTAGAGAGCGAAAATTGTAATTATAGGGCTTATGCTGGCAGCGTTTCATTTAGCAACTGTCGCTTGACCTGTATCTCAAGGAAGAGCGATGCCCCAAATCAAACCAGCCGCAAAATCCTTGCTCCTGAGGCTCATTAATTAGAATTGTAAAGCTACTTGCAGATGGCACAACTACTGCAGACATTATCAATTCTAAAGCCCCAGCCCCGAAGGCCTAATCCCTAAACCATGAGAGCTCCAAACACGGAGCGCTAAACTCTGAACCTCCTGAAACCCGAAACCCTACTGCCTTAACCCTACACCTCACACTCTAGACCCTAGACCCCTGAATTTGAATAGAACTTGGACACTGCCCCCACTCTACAAGAAAAATCATACCTGATGCATCGTAAAATACAGCCCTTGATTTTACCTCTGCTAGGGACTGTCTCTGAGTGAGGGGCGGTACCCCACCCAAACACTACAACCGAAACCCTAATCCCTAAACCCCAAACCCTAAACCACAAACCCTAAACCCCAAACCCTAAACCCCAAACCCTAAACCCCAAACCCTAAACCACAAACCTAAACCCCAAACCCTAAACCCTAAAACTCCAAACACTAAACCACAAACCTAAACCCCAAACCCTAAACTCTAAGCCCTAATCCCTAAACTCTAAAACCCCAAACCCTAATCCACAAACCTAAACCCCAAACCCTTAACCCTAATCCCTAGACCCAAAACCCTAAACCACAAACTTAAACCCTAAACCCTAAGCCCTAAACCCTAGTCCCTAAACCCTAAACCCCAAACCCTAAACCCTAAGCCCGAAAACCTAAGCTCTAAACCCTAAGCCCTAAACCCCAAACCCTAAACCAAGGGGCCGCTCAACAGCATCCCTCGGGATTCCCTTTGGTTTTGGTGTATTCGCCCCTGGAACGTGTTCAAAGGACAGCTTGAACAAGTGCCTCTTGGGTTTAGGGTTTGAGGGTTTTAGGATTTTAAGGTTTAGGGTTTTAGGGTTTTAGGGTTTAGGGAATAACTGACTTGAACAAGCACATGTTTCCTATGCGCTTCCCCCCAACGAACGCACAGCAAATCTCTTCATCATCCTTATGTGAGCCACGCTCTAAACTCCTAGTATCCCCCTTAATAACCCCCATAATACATCCCGATATAATCTCGTATATAATCCCCCTAAAAGGAGTATAGACTGTAGCTCATATGTGTCCAGGAGTCCCTGAAGGCCCCCCTAGATTTCTGGAGGAACCTCCAGTGTCCACATTGGGCTTTAATCTGCATTGAACCTACAACGGTCATATACAGGGCTTGGGGTTTGGGGGACTTTTGCAGGAGCAAAATGCCTTGCACCTTTGGGGAGCTGTTTTAAAACAGGGACAAACACTAAGCCCTTCCTAAATCCTAAACCCTAAAAAACGGGACTCACAGCCCTAAGGCCCTAAACGCTAAAACCCTCAATCCCAAATCCCAAAGCACAATACCCTACCCCCTTCACCCCCAAAAGAAATTGAACCGCTCCAAGGAAACTGCAGTTTGTACATTTGGCAGATGCGGCTTGGCTGCTTCTGACCGAGGTTTCAGACTCTCAAGCCCAGCCAGGTCACATGGTTCAGGGTTTTATAAGATCCCAGACCACTCCCACCTTAACATGCCCAGCTGCAAACAAGGCCTCAACGTTCAACCTATACCGTTCACCTTAAACCCTAAATATGCCCAAGATAACCCTGGACTAACCCTTCTTAGAAGGTTGGCGGGGTGGGCTTAGGGTTGGCTTCGAAACCTCAGTCTCTGCACTTGCACGGTGGTCAATGCCTCGAATGCGGTAGCCAAAGTGCAAAGGACCCCTGGTCTGGCTAAGGTATTAAGCTTTACCTCGACCCTTATAGGGATTGTAAGGTATATAAAGGGGCAAAGCTAGGGAGATTCCATAGTGTGATATAGGGAATAATATGGCTACACGAGTTTAAGCTCTAGGTTTTAGGGATTCTTCTACATACTTCTAGGGTTTACAGTTTAGAGAGTAATTGTTCTATATACTTTTAGCCTTCAGCTATGCCGAGAGAAAAACATCAAAACAATTCCGAATGATTTCAGAGGTCTCGGGTCAGATTTAACATGGAACCAAAAACCCTAAACCTTCCCGCCTTTAATTTCATCCAAACCCACAAGTCGCTGACCTGGGAGGGAAAATGAGGTATCTGCCTAGAAAACCTACAAAACCCTAAACATTAAACCCTAAACCCTGACTGCGGTCTGAAGCATGACGGCCAGCCCAACCAAGATGCGCAGCATTGCGACAAACACACCCTTAGTAATAGGTTTAGGGGTTAGGATTTGGGGTTTAGGGTTTGAATCTGCTGTATCCAAATGTGACATTCCTTGCAAAAAAAGATCCCTCATGAGGTTAGAATGACTTGACAAACCCTACATATGCCTAGGGACCCAGCGGCACCTCCATTTCGAGAAATTCTCCATTCAGGGTGCGAAGGTATTCCAGGGGTTAGGTTTAGGGACATCCTTGAATCCTTGAGTGCTTCTCAGGCTGGTCCAAACAACAAATGCCGAGAAATGACCACTCTGGGATACCTCTTCTTCTTGGAGGCTCCCGGGTAGTGTCAGGCGGGGGCCGCACCTAATCCTACATCCTAAGCCATAGATCCTTCTTATGACCCCACCGATAACTACCCATGGGCCCCCAAGTTGATCTGGAGGCTGTGATGCTTAGACATTCTGGGGTTCAGAGCTTCGACAGGACAACCCAATCCATCCCAACAACAGGAACTGCCCGTTCTGGGTTTAGGGTTAAGGGTTTACGCTAAATCCAGCGATGGATGCATGAAGTCTTGAACCACCTTGGTGTTTGTTGTTGCCCGCAAGGTATATTCATCTGGGTTAAATCATCTAACTATTACCAAGGCTATTGCTACTGTCCGAGACAATTACAAGACCGTTGCTGTCGAAACGTCAAGGAACCCCAAAAAGCTCGATGCTCCCGTATTTGGAAGAGACCTCATGCTTTCATAGCGCGGGTACGACGGTGAATGGGCTGTTCCTTGGAACCTCACGCTCATGTGAGACATGAAATGAAGGCTTCTGGTATCCATCATGGAACTACATAAACCCCTTGAAGGAGTTTAGATCATGGCTCATATAGCTTTAAACCCTGCCCTTAAGCTACTCAGAATGGGTGTGGCGCTGTTTAGTGCTAATGGACTGCGCCGGCAGTAAGGGTCCGGCACTTGAGGGTTTGCATGACACCATGTTCCCCCAACATCTGGGGGAACCTATATCAAATACAATTATGTTAAAATATATCATACTCTAAGGTATCATGACATCATATATTCAATGTCTATTTTATTATAAGATATATCATTTGATATTTCACTAACATATATCTTAGTATCACATACTATAATATCTTCGAATAAGTTGGAGCAGAGTACAACAAGGATCACCGCGGAATCACGCGGTTCCCCAACCAGCCCCCTAAACTACCCCTCCTTAGGTTCCCTCATAAGTAACTTTAACTAGGCCTGATCCATAAGTAGCCTTAATTACTGGAGGTTCAGGGCGTAGGGTTTAGGGGGAACTTTGGGGGGGGTAGTGCGAAAACCCATGATAGAATAAGAGATCAATCCACTGCATCGTACCCAAATATGCCCTAAATCCTACACCCTAAACTTACGTGAGCTATAGTCTAAACTCCTAGTATCCCCGTTTATAAGCCCTATAATAGTCCCCCATATCATCCCCGATATAAGCCCCCCTAAGGAGTTTAGACGGTAGCTTACGTGGATCCGTGTTGTAACTGACATGGCGGAACACCCCACATCACCAGGTTGGGGCGGTCGCAAAGGACGCATTCGTGTCGCAGGCAAAGCAGGAGACCGGAGGTTAGGGTTTAGGGTTTTTAGTTTACCCTAAGGGTCCAAGGTCCCAAATAATAGGTTTTTAGGCCCCAAATACCATTAATATTATAGTATTTGGGCCCTAAAACCCTATTATTTGGGTCCTTGGACCCTGGGGGTTAAAGTTAGGGTGCAGGGATTGCTTGAAAGGGTTAAAAGGGTATATAGAGTTAATAGGGAATGAATATGTGTACGGTTGAAGGTTTTGGGCTAAGGAATTACCTAGAAGCCAGAAAGTATGTACTTTCATTGCCGTATTGGCTCTTTTTATCTTTATAGGTTCTGGGCCATGATTCTACCTATTGTCGGGTCTAGGTAGAGTTTAGAATTTAAGGCATAAGTTTAGGATTGTGTACGGGTCTTCGGACATTGGATAGTCAGCGTGAGATTTAGCTGCGGCTAGTCCAGAAATCATGCCCTTTACGGGGAAACACTTCATGGAGCAACCCTAAACCTTAAACCCTAAATCCCAAAGCCTATACCCTAAATTCCAAAACCCTACATCCCTAAATCCTAATCCCTAGCCCCTTCACTAGAGTAGGTTTGGGGGCCCTATATAAACTAAATCTTTATGGCTTTATAAGGGTTATATCGGGATTCAGGGTAATGAAAAATGAGAATCATGTTAAAACCTACCCCTGTTCAGGGCTTCGGGTCTACTTGGAACCCCACATGCTGACGGCTTCCTAGTCTTAACACCAGCATCCTACAGCCAAGCAGTCTGAAGCTATTAGGCAAACTTAGGGTTTGGGGTTCAGGGATTTAGGGTTTAGGAGGTAGGGTAGGCAAATTGGGATGAGAGGCAGGCCGTGGGTCTGGGGGAGGTTTCAAGCTCATTCATGCACTGACTCCACTGAAAAACCGGGCGGAATGATAACGTTGGGTGTTAAGCTTAGAGTTGCAGCTTCGGGTATGTTACGGTTTAGGGTTGAGGGTATTTGGGGTTTAAGGCTTCGGGAACACAGCGCCCCTGCTTGGCCTGGAGTTGCAAGCTCGATCCTACACACTGGTCAAAGCTGAAGATGTTCCAGAACCCCCCATCTACCATTCTGTAGCGTCTATGTGGGCCCTAAAGCCTAAACTCTAAAACCTAAACCCTGAAGGGGCCCTGTTGCTGGGTATTCGAACTCCATAGCAGGTAGCGGGAGGCTTAGGTTGCCAGGCTCAGAAGAGTATCGAGGTCCAATAGCAGACACACCAATCAACATCATGTGGTGCTTGGTACCACGGCATACAGGGTTATATAGGGTTATATAGGGTTGGATAGGGTTATATAGGGTCATGGAAAGGAAAATGGAAGCTATACTATTTAGGCTTTAGGGTTTATAACCTGGACCGTTGCAGCTTCAAGGGCCGTGGCCTGGTGTTGTGTGGCCTAGTCCTGATGGATGACGAGCATGCATTGGGTACTGCCCCCCCCCCAGTAACAGTCTATATTAGGGGTCTAAGGGCTATATATACCCATATTAAAGTTATTATCCAACTGTTACTGAGGGGGGGCAGTGCCCAAAGCATGCAGGCTGAAAATCTGTTAGACCCAGTTTGTTTCCTAAGCCCTAAGCCCTTAACAGGAGCTGTCCTGCTGGACCTTGGATACCCAGTCTGAGCCTGGATGGGGTCACACGTCACAAGGTGCGACAGGCTCAAGGTTCTTGCCGAGGGACCCTCCAGCTTCCTATGTGGCACTTAGGACCCCTACTGAGGGTTAACCCTTAGGTACCTAGAATAGGAATTCAAGAGCGTCCCGAAGGGGTAAGGGTTTAAGATCCAAGCTAAGTCCCAAGGAGCTTCCTTTTGGGCTCAACATGAGGAAGTTTGACTTCCTGGCTCGAAGGGACGAGGGTTGAAGGTTTACTACTACATATGTAGAGAATGAGTCTATAGATGCATACGCATGCAGACCACTATTCTGTAGACCAAGAAGACTAGGGCTCACGGTTCGAGGAGCTAATGGAAGAATTGCAGGTATAAATCCATGTTTGGGATGCCGGTCCTGTTGTCCCATATCATAGCCCACTACACACAACAGAAACAGAACTAGCTTTCGCAAGCAGACATCCCAGTCATGTACTGCTCAGTTCCCTTTTTCTCCACAAAACTCGTGAAGCACAGCCTCTTGCGGCTGCGAGTTAAAGAAAGAATACCAGAAAGTCCAAATCATATCTGCACTCAGATTGTCGCACATCTCAACAAGGCATCTGCCTGCTCCCAGCTGGAACTCTAACTCACCTAAACCTTAAACCCTGATCCATTGCACACTTCAACTGGGTGCCATGAGCTTCAGCTGCAAGACCATCGCGCTCTTCTCCAAGACATCTAAGGATAAAGAGGCTTTCTATACCAGCAAATAGATGTCGGTGAGTATGTGTGTGTATGTCTTACAGAAAGGTACAAACGCGCTCTATACATATTTTCTATGCAGATATGCAGTGATTGATCAAACTTCTTCCCAGACTTGCATTTTATGGAACATGCGTTCCCCTGTATTTTCCCTGATAGACCTACTGGAACCTTCCTTCAATCATAAAAGACCTTTAGGTCAACCCCCGTGTGTATCCATAGTCTGGGAGCATAGTAATTTCTAATTACTATTACCCCTTCTTGCCCTTGAAACCCATAAGCCTTAAACCCTAAACCCTGAACCTCCTTCTTAAAGCAAAAACCTTGAGACAAGCCAGCCCGTAGGCGTCACTGACCGCAGGCTGGCAAACATGAACTGCTGTACAAGACCTAGGCGGGTGTAGGGTTTAGGGTTTAAGGTTCTTAGGGTTTTCGGGTTTAGGGTTTAGGGCTTAGGGTTTAGGGGGGTGTAGCAGTATGTTTTAGGGACCCTAAAGCCAAAACACCCTAGGCTTTATAACCTGAGGTTCACAGTTCAGGGGTTAGTTTTTAAAGTTCAGACTGCTGAGGTTAGGCCTAAGGTTGAGGGTCTGAGGGTTTTGGGTCTAGAGCTGGCTACTTTAGGCACTCATTGTGCGAAGCATGGGCCCTGTCTGCACAGGGTTAGGGCTCAGGATTTAAGGTTTAAGGCTTGACTTGAGTGTTTCCCTACCTAGTACCGCACATGTGTGATGTCGAGGCTTCAGAGGCCTTACCTTGCGCTTAGGGTTACAACTTCTACGAACCCCTCCACAATCCCAGCGCTACCTACAAGCAGGCCCTTTCAACAGCCAAATGGCCCTCCAATAGAGGTAGGGTTTAGGGTTGAGGGTTTAGGGTTTTTGGTCTGAGGTGTAGGGTTCTGGGACAGGGTGAGGTGGTTAGGGTTTAGGGTTTAGGGAAGTGGCTTCAGGCTAGGATTGATATGTCTGGTTGCCCAAAGGGACACCCAATGCTTAAAACTATTAAAGGAATCCTATGTAAACTCTTCAAAAAACCTGAACCCTAACCCTAAACCCTAAACCTCGTTGAACAGTACAAGCCCAACTTCAATTCAAAGTTGCAACTACCTCCGTAGAATCCCTAATAGGGATCCCATGTTTAGGGTTTAGGGCTTAAGGGTTCAGGGTTAAGGGTTTAGGGCGATAGTTATCCACTCCAAAAAACGTACAGTTCCTTAATTCTAAATACATTGTTATTTGGGTGCTGAGAAGTTTCAGGTTTTGGGGCTTAGGTTCAGTGCTTGTAAGCTTGAGACCTTTCAAGCATTTCACATTCCTTACTACTGCGCGGCCCTCAACCCTATTCCTAAACTTGAACCACTAATAAGATTTTGGATGATTCTGGTTCTTCTTGAGGGTCTGGATTATGCTGGGTTGATCCGCGAGTGTTTGGGCATAAGATTGAAGGTTTAGGGCGTATAGGGCTTGAAGCTCAGAAGGCATTTGCTTGAAATTTCCACCTGGGCTGATAGCCAAAAGCTCCCAGCGACAGGTAGACATGAGTTCTGGCAGCGGCGAGAACACAGCTTTCTGACATGAGTCACGTAGTTGGCGAACACTCAAAAAGAAGGCACCCTTTTATGGTTGGTACTTCAAAGATTTGCAAATGTGCCCCTTGATAGGCAAAAAGGTATGTTAAAGCTTCACATTCAATAATCAGCCGAAAATGCCACCTAGCCTTTCTGAATGCAAGAACATGCCGTCTTGTTCTCATAGAACTGATGAATAGCACCAAACTGTGAAAGTCTTGGGGACTTCTGAACAATCATGCGCAACACCCTCCCCTAAACCCTAAAACCCTAAGCCCGAAACCCTGGACCTAAACTCTCATTGGGATTCAGGGTTTAGGGTCTAAACCCTAAACCCTAATGATCATCCTGTCTGTTGCTCTATCCTAAGCTGTACAGAGAATACCAAAACAAACGGGGGTCATTACTAAACCGCAGGTAATTGGGGGTTGCAAAAAGACCTTAGAATTGGAAAGTGTTCGGGGGCTATGCGGATCCAAAATGGTTGAAGATCTGTCGACCATCTGTCCAGCATTCTACTACACATGCCATGCATACTGCCTTCCAGCCCCTAAACCTTAACCCCTACCCCCTAAACCCTCACCCTTAACCACAATTTTTGGTGTCAAGGTCCTAAACCCGAAACCCTCACTTCAAACCATAAATTTGGTCTCAAGGTCCTAAACCCTTAAACCCTAACCCCTCACCCTAAACCCCCTAATCTTTGGTGTCAAGGTCCTAAACCCCTGAACCCTCACCCTAAACCCTAAATTTTTGTGTCAAGGTCATAAACCCCTAAACCCTCACCCTAAACCCTATTTTTTTGTGTCAAGGTCCTAAACCCCTGAACCCTCACCCTAAACCCTAAATTTTTGCGTCAAGGTCCTAAACCCCTAAACCCTCACCCTAAACCGTAAATTTGGTGTCAAGGTCCTAAACCCCTAAACCCTTACCCTAAACCCAAAAATTTGGTGTCAAGGTCCTAAACCCCTAAACCCTAGACCCCTAAACCCTAGACCCCTAAACCCTAAACCCCTAAACCCCCCCCAAACCTTCTTCTAGCAGGGATGGGGGATTGATGATACCAGTCAACATGGACTCCTGCACAAACCAAACACGCACCTCCTTAAAGGGGGTTATATAAAGGATTCTATTGGGTCTAGGGATTAGGGTTTAGGGCTTAGGGTTTAGGGCTTAGGGTCCAAACTCCTTGAAGGGAATTATATAGGGGATTATATGACGCTCAGAAAGCTGGACGCCATGTGGCGCTCAATGTCGCTGGAAAATGGATGATGGCCTTGATACGTTGGAACGAACGGCCTCAGGAAAAAACTTGCCGACGTTAGGCTCTCCAGAAAGCCCAATATCCTTCGATCAAAGAGTTTAGACGTCGCATGGTATTCAAGAAGTATGTTCTAACAACGATTGATTATGCGATGTACCCCTAAATCATGCCAAAGAAGTAGGGAACCCACCTAGAAATTGAATTTGAGCTGATTCTGAATATCATAACTAACAGAAAGTAGAGACTACTTTCAGAGACGTCCACTAAACCCAAGCCCTACACCCTAAATCCTAAACCAAGAATCTTAAACTCTAGATCCTAAACCCTATAAGCCCTAAATCCTAAACCGGAATCTTAAACTCTAGATCCTAAACCCTAAGCCCTTGATCCTAAACCCTAATTCCTAAACCCTGAATCCTAAACCCTAAACCCTAGATCCTAAACCCTAGATCCTGAAACCTCGATCCTAAACCCTACATCCTAAACCCCAAATCCTAAACCCTACATCCTAAACCCTACATCCTGAACCCTAAATCCTAAACTCTAAATCCTCAACCCTAAATCCTAAATCTGGTGTTGGGCCCTTGGGGCGCGTCTCACGGGACAGCCTGTCGGGAAAATGCGGGCCCATCAAGGAAACGCCCTGATGGCCTCAGCCTCGATGAGGTCTTTGTGTATATTCATAATAGGTTTAGGATTTAGGGTTTAGGGTTTTTAATGTGTTTGGACTTTTGGGTTTAGAGTCTAAACTCCCTAAAGGGCGTTATATAGGGATTATACAGGGGAGTATTATAGGAGTTATGAAGGGGATACTGGGAGTTTAGACTATAGCTCCTATACTCGAGGGTTTCACAGAATTCAGGGCGCCTTTTTTAAAGTCTCTATGATATGGAATATAGTACTTGGGGTCTATATTGGGGTGCCTCGTTTGTGGAAAATCCATATTACGCAAAAAGGTTGCGGGCTTGGGCTTAGGGTTTAGGGCTTGGGTTTAGGCTTATACCCTAAACCCTAAACCCTAAGCCCTAAACCGCTACGTATCATGTTGTAGGTTGCCGAAGGTTGGCAAAATGGTGGTCCGTTGTGGCGTCCCCAGTGTAGTACGGCGCTCCCAACAAAGGGACGATAATGTTGACAACCCCTCACCCTGACGAGAAGTGAACCCTAATTGGACAAACCCTAGCCCTAAACCTAAACCCTACATAGGACAAACCCTAAACTCTTATAAACCTAAACTCTCATGTGGACAAACGCTAAACTCTTTTTTTGCGAAGTGAAGTGTAGGAGTGGAACTGAGGAAACAACCGTTAAACAACCTCCTCACACATGCAGACTTCACGGTTTAGGGTCATAAGGGTTTGAAGGAACCACGCCCGAATTCTGGACGCCCTGAATATCAACAACAAGTGCAGGGTGAGATCAAGTAGAATACCCTAAAACCTAAACCCCTACAATAAAATCAAATCCCCATACGCAGTGCTGACTGGAATTCCATCTGATTGGGAACTTTCTCTTTTCATGTAGGGCCCTTGCTCTGTCTATTCGCTGTTTGGGGACCCTGAACTTACTGTTCCCCTAATCCCTAACCCCTATCCCCCAACCCGTAAATCCTTAATTTTAAGCACTGTCAAGACCTCCCTCCTTCATACCCAGGACTGGCTTACCCTAGGGATCCAAATAGCCCAATGTAGGTAATATTTACAGACTTTGGGGCCCAATGTAGGTATTATTTGTATACTTGGATCCCTAGGGTTAGGGTGTAGGATTTCATCGGGCTAGCCATGGGGGTCTAGCGTGCGGAAATCAGGCCTACAAAGGTCACGAATCTAATGGTCATACTCTTGATGCTGACAGTCCTGCATGGCCTGAAGTACCGTATACCCCGGGAAGTATGCTACTCTAGCACATTGAGATCACACACGATTTTTCGATATCCTTTGGAAGGAGAGAGTCATCCCCACTTTTCAGTCTTCTAGACTGCGGAGGCAGCTGCGGGCGGTCCCTCGCATCACTTTGCACTGCTCCCTACTTGAAAGTCCATGGGTAGTTGTGACCTCTTCTGAATACTCCCAAGATCCGCTAATAAGCCTTGAGGGTGTGGGGTTTAGTGTCTTTTAAAAAATGCTACATTTCGTACTTCTAGCCAGCCTCTATTCCCCTAGGAAGCGATAGGACCAACTAGGGAACACCATACCTTGAAAAAGCATGAACCGTCCCGAGGGTGACCTAGTAAACTGGAGGTTTTGAGGTTGAGGGGCTTAAGGCTAAAGACCCTGGGGGCTCTAAGTCTGTAAATAATACCTACATTGGGCCCTAAAGTCTGCAAATGTTGACCTAAATTTGGTTATTTGGAGCCTTAGGGTTGGGCTGTGGAACTGTTGGATATTTTAGCGTGAAAGCTTCCGTTGAGTGTGCGGGCTTCGGAGACGCAGTGCTGCTTTGGGGCTTACTTCCCTCTAGACTACAGCAATTTCAAGTTTGTAGGCATGGAGAACTGTTTTTCTGCAACGTGTGGAACCAGAACTGAACTTGATTAGTTCTAATGCAACAGGCTGTTCACAATTTGATGACTTGTAATTCGATTGTCCAACACTCACTTAAATGATGCTGAAATCGTGGTATGTGCATTAATTTACATGGATAGGAGTGTCCTCTTGCAATAGGCAGAGCGTAGATTGAATTCGCTGTGTTGCTTTGTGATTTTGTCCGTCTATCGACTATAGACGGTAATTGGCTTGTACCTTAGCCTATGCAGCCATGAATACGTCCTGCAACACGTAAGAGTCTGCATATTGAGTTTGACTAGTTGTTCTTAAGCCGTAAGTCCTGTATTGCTAACAAAAAACCCTGATTCCCAAACTCTGCAGCCTGCACCCTGAAATCTAAGCCCCAAGCTTGCAATCCTAAGCCTCAAACCCAAAAAACACAAACCCTGAACCCTAAACCCCAAAACCCTAAGCCCTAAACCCGAGCCAAAAAAAAAACTCAAGGCTTGGTGTATTTGGTGGTCGCCTAATTCTTTGAATCTAAGGTTGCAACCATGGGCCCCGTAATATGGGCCCTTAGGCCTTTTAGGTGGATTCTAGGGACCTTTAGGGGTACATAGAGGGTATACAGTAGGTATATAAGGATCCTAGGGTTAGGGGCCCATACCAGGGGCCCACGGTTTCAACCGTAGATTGAATGGCTTTAGAACCATCCCCCAGCTTCAATCTCAGTTGCTGCGGCGGAACTTAACTTAAAGGCCCCCCTTAAGCAAATAGAATATAAGCTTTAGGGTTTAGGGTATAGTCCCCCTTATTTAGATAGAATATGGGGTATATGGGGATCGTATTATAATATACCCGAAGCCATATTCTATCTACTTAAGGGGGAATATAAGCTGTCAAACCGATTGGGTTTAGGGTTTAGGGGGATGAGTATGTATACAAATGAGCTATAGTCTAAACTCCTAGTATCCCCCCTAATAAACCCTATAGTAGTCCCCCTAGACATTCCCTTATATAACCCCCTTTTTTAAGGAGTTTAGCCTACCGCTCATATGAGGAGGGTACATGACATCGTTTCCGTATTTGGATGACGTTTAAACTCGACGCAGATGAAACCCGGGGTCGTGCCTGAAATGACATGGAAATACTAGCGGAATCAGAATTCGGTTTGGGGTTTTGTGTGAAAAACATCTTAGAACTTGTTCAGAGCAGTGCATGGACACTGAAATGTAAAGAGCAAAAGGAACATCCTGGAGGTCGGTTTGCCGGCTAGTTCGTCTGCTTCTACATGAACTGTCAGGTGTACTATATGGAGCACAGGCAGAAGAAAGAGAGCGTAGAACATCAAGGACGGCAAGCATACATGTATCTTTGATGCGTATCCCCATTCGATTGCGCCTTTCCTTTCCGGGGAGAGATTCTCCATTCATAGGCGTATCATCCGGATGTTAGCTGCTAAGTTTCCTTTTAAATAGGGCTGTAGCCCGACTGAAGTAGATAGAACATGGAATTGCCCAAGATCATCAGAAGATCCCCTTATACCCCATACTCTATCTACTTAAGGGGGACTATATAACCCTGAACCTTAGACCCTAAATCCGAAATCCTAAACCCTAAACCCTATGCCCGAAGGGTTTGAAGGTTATCCTCTCCGCGATTGAAAGCCATAACTGCCCATGCGAAGATCCAAGCTGACACTGCCCAGCATGGCAGTTGCCTAACTGCCTACATGTGTACTATAGTCGAAACTCCTTAAAGGGGGTTATATAGGGGATTATATAGGGAACTACTATAAGGGTTATTAAGGGGATACTGGGAGTTTAGACAATGGCTCATGTTTAGGGTTTAGGGTTTAGGGATTTAGGGTTTAGGGTTTTAGGGTTTAGGGTTTATGGTTGAAGGTGTAGGGTTTAGGGTTTGCTGTGATGT